>JAVTVY010016250.1:0-60027 GCA_036873755.1 Hanleya hanleyi
ATTCGGACCGAAAAATGTATCTTGCACAAGTAGACCCTAAGGGGAACCTGTGTACCAAATTTGAGAAGATCCATGCAGTAGTTCCTGCGAAATCGTGACAAGGTTTCATGGGGAAATCCAAGATGGCTGCCTGGTGGCCATATTGGTTTTTCGAATCGGACCGAAAAAGGTATCTTGCACAACTAGACCCTAAGGGGAACCTGTGTACCAAATTTGAGAAAAATCCATAGAGTACTTCCTGAGAAATGACGATACAGTTTCATGGGGAAATCCAAGATGGCTGCCTGGTGGCCATATTGGATTTTCGAATCGGACCAGGAAAGGTATCTTGCACAACTAGATCCCAAGGGGAACCTGTGTACCAAATTTTAGAAAGATCCATACATTACTTCCTGAGAAATGACGATAACGAAGTTTCATGGGAAAATCCAAGATGGCTGCCTGGTGGCCATATTGGATTTTCGAATCGGACCAGAAAATTTATCTTGCACAACCAGACCCCAAGGGGAACCTGTGTACCAAATTTGAGAAAGATCCATGCAGTAGTTCCTGAGAAATCGTGATAACAAGGTTTCATGGAGAAATCCAAGATGGCTGCCTGGTGGCCATATTGGTTTTTCGAATCGGACCGAAAAAGGTATCTTGCACAACTAGACCCGAAGGGGAACCTGTGTACCAAATTTGAGAAAGATCCATTCAGCAGTTCCTGAGAAATCGCGATAACAAGGTTTCATGGGGAAATCCAAGATGCTTGCCTGGTGGCCATATTGGATTTTCGAATCGGACCAAAAAAGGGTTCTTGCACAACTAGACCCCAAGGGGAACCTGTGTACCAAATTTGAGAAAGATCCATGCAGTAGTTCCTGAGAAATCGCGATAACAAGGTTTCATGGGGAAATCCAAGATGGCTGCCTGGTGGCCATATTGGATTTTCGAATCGGACCAAAAAAGGTTTCTTGCACAACTAGACCTCAAGGGGAACCTGTGTACCAAATTTGAGAAAGATCCATCCAGTAGTTCCTGAGAAATCGCGATAACAAGGTTTCATGGGGAAATCCAAAATGGCTGCCTGGTGGCCATATTGGATTTTCGAAACGGACCAGAAAAGGTATCCTGCACAACTAGACCCCAAGGGGAATCTGTGTACCAAATTTGAGAAAGATCCATGCAGTAGTTCCTGAGAAATTGCAATAACAAGGTTTCATAGGGAAATCCAAGATGGCTGCCTGGTGGCCATATTGGATTTTCGAATCGGACCAAAAATGGTATCTTGCACAACCAGACCCCAAGGGGAACCTGTGTACCAAATTTGAGAAAAAACCCATGCAGTACTTCCTGAGAAATCGTGATAACAAGGTTTCATGGGGAAATCCAAGATGGCTGCCTGGTGGCCATATTGGATTTTCGAATCGGACCAAAAAGGTTTCTTGCACAACTAGACCCCAAGGGGAACCTGTGTACCAAATTTGAGAAAGATCCATGCAGTAGTTCCTGAGAAATCGCGATAACAAGGTTTCATGGGGAAATCCAAGATGGCTGCCTGGTGGCCATATTGGATTTTCGAATCGGACCAAAAAGGTATCTTGCACAACTAGACCCCAAGGGGAACCTGTGTACCAAATTTGAGAAAGATCCATGCAGTACTTCCTGAGAAATCGCGATAACAAGAATTCTTTACGGACGGACAGACAGACGGACGGACGGACGACGGACTGACGGACGGACTGACGGACGACGGACGACGGACAAAAAGTGATTTGAACAGCCCACCATCTGATGATGGTGGGCTAAAAATGACTGCAAAAAAACTTGCTATACATCTGGGGACATATACTAGACTGACTGCATAGGAAACTGACAACTGAGGACATTTATATAACATGTACTGCACTGACTGCATAGAAACAGACTATGCAACTGGGGACGTATGCATGTAGTGAACATTGATTGCATAGAAGCTGGCTGTACAAATGGGGACATTCAAATGGAACATGCACTAATCTGACTGCACTGAGACTGGCTATACAACAGGGGACATTCGCATGTACTGGATTACTGCATAGGAACAGACTATGCAACTGAGGACATATACATGTAGTGGACTGATTGCATAGAAGCTGGCTATACAAATGAGGACATTCACTTGGGAACATGCACTAATCTGACTGCATTGAAACTGGCTATACAACAGGGGACATTCGCATGCACTGGATGACTGCATAGAAACGGACTATGCAACTGGGGACATATACATGTAGTGGACTGATTGCATAGAAACTGGCTATACAAATGGGGACATTCACGTGGGAACATGCATTAATGTAACTGCATTGAAACTGGCTATACAACAGGGGACATTCGCATGTACTGGATGACTGCATAGAAACAGACTATGCAACTGCATGGGGACATACACATGTAATGGACTGATTGCATAGAAGCTGGCTATACAAATGGGGACATTTACATGGGAACATGCACTAATCTGACTGCACTGAAACTGGCTATACAACAGGAGACGTTCGCATGTACTGGATGACTGCATAGGAACAGACTATCCAACTGGGGACGTATGCATGTAGTGAACTGATTGCATAGAAGCTGGCTGTACAAATGGGGACATTCAAATGGAACATGCACTAATCTGACTGCACTGAGACTGGCTATACAACAGGGGACATTCGCATGTACTGGATGACTGCATAGGAACAGACTATCCAACTGGGGACATATACATGTAGTGGACTGATTCGTAGAAGCTGGCTATACAAATGGGGACATTCGCATGGGAACATGCACTAATCTGACTGCACTGAAACTGGCTATACAACAGGGGACATTCACATGTACTGGATGAGTGCATAGAAACAGACTATGCAACTGGGGACATATATGTAGTGGACTGATTGCATAGAAGCTGGCTATACAAATGGGGACATTCACATGGGAACATGCACTAATCTGACTACACTGAAACTGGCTATACAACAGGGGACATTCGCATGCACTGGATGACTGCATAGAAACGGACTATGCAACTGGGGACATATACATGTAATGGACTGATTGCATAGAAGCTGGCTATACAAATGGGGACATTCACATGGGAACATGCACTAATCTGACTGCATTGAAACTGGCTATACAACAAGGGACATTCGCATGCACTGGATGACTGCATAGAAACGGACTATGCAACTGGGGACATATACATGTAGTGGACTGATTGCATAGAAACTGGCTATACAAATGGGGACATTCACGTGTGAACATGCATTAATGTAACTGCATTGAAACTGGCTATACAACAGGGGACATTCGCATGTACTGGATGACTGCATAGAAACAGACTATGCAACTGCATGGGGACATACACATGTAATGGACTGATTGCATAGAAGCTGGCTATACAAATGGGGACATTCACATGGGAACATGCACTAATCTGACTGCACTGAAACTGGCTATACAACAGGAGACGTTCGCATGTACTGGATGACTGCATAGGAACAGACTATCCAACTGGGGACGTATGCATGTAGTGAACTGATTGCATAGAAGCTGGCTGTACAAATGGGGACATTCAAATGGAACATGCACTAATCTGACTGCACTGAGACTGGCTATACAACAGGGGACATTCGCATGTACTGGATGACTGCATAGAAACAGACTATGCAACTGGGGACATATACATGTAGTGGACTGATTCGTAGAAGCTGGCTATACAAATGGGGACATTCACATGGGAACATGCACTAATCTGACTGCACTGAAACTGGCTATACAACAGGGGACATTCACATGTACTGGATGAGTGCATAGAAACAGACTATGCAACTGGGGACATATATGTAGTGGACTGATTGCATAGAAGCTGGCTATACAAATGGGGACATTCACATGGGAACATGCACTAATCTGACTGCACTGAAACCGGCTATACAACAGGGGACATTCGCATGCACTGGATGACTGCATAGAAACGGACTAGGCAACTGGGCACATATACATGTAGTGGACTGATTGCATAGAAACTGGCTATACAAATGGGGATATTCACATGGGAACATGCACTAATCTGACTGCATTGAAACTGGCTATACAACAGGGGACATTCACATGCACTGGATGACTGCATAGAAACGGACTATGCAACTGGGGACATATACATGTAATGGACTGATTGCATAGAAGCTGGCTATACAAATGGGGACATTCACATGGGAACATGCACTAATCTGACTGCATTGAAACTGGCTATACAACGGGACATTCGCACGTTCTGAATGACTGCATAGAAACAGACTATGCAACTGAGGACATGTAGTGGACTGATTGCATAGAAACTGGCTATACAAATGGGGACGTTCGCATGTACTGGATGACTGCATAGAAACAGACTATGCAACAGGGGACATATACATGTAATGGACTGATTGCATAGAAGCTGGCTATACAAATGGGGACATTCACATGGGAACATGCACTAATCTGACTGCACTGAAACTGGCTATACAACAGGGGACGTTCGCATGTACTGGATGACTGCATAGAAACAGACTATGCAACTGGGGACATATACATGTAATGGACTGATTGCATAGAAACTGGCTATACAAATGGGGACATTCACATGGGAACATGCACTAATCTGATTGCACTGAAACTGGTTATACAACAGGGGACGTTCGTATGTACTGACCTGGATGACTGCATAGAAACAAACTATGCAAGTGGGGACATATACATGTAGTGGACTGATTGCATAGAAGCTGGCTGGACAAATGGGGACATTCACGTGTACATGTATGAGTTGACTGCATGGAAAAAGACCATATAACTGGGGACATGAACTGAATTGACTACATATGAACTGACTACACATCTGGGGACATGCATAAGTTACTCTATTGAACGGACAGTACAGAAACACTGACTAAACAAAGGAGGCATTCGCATTCATGTATATATTTGACGACACAGAAACTGACTTAGGTTTATTCAGTTTAGTATCAAAATGGCACAAAGGCCTGGTAGAAGTTGTCAATTGCTTCGTCAGCTGTTGGAATATTTCAGCAAGGGCCAAGCCCTTGGGCTCTTATTAGTGTTTTATTATTATAATTATTATTCTTTCCACCAGATTTTGTGAAAGATATCTCGGAAAACTACATTATGAAACCTCTGTAACACTCTTTGTCGAGATGGGAAACTCGGCAATACCGCTATTCAATCTGACACACGAAGAAGGATAATAATACACGGATTTGACGATGCAGTATAGACTGTACCAGTTACTTTTGCGTATTTTAATTAATATGATAATCAATTGCAGATTTAAGACGAAACATGCCAGATACTCAACGATCCTTGCGATATCGGCATTGTGAGTCGTGTGGTTTATCAATATCTTCTAAGTGACTTGTACAAATGAAGGCACGACGAGGAAAGAATTCTAGTACTCGTGAACGTATCCATCGGCAAATTTTTGTGAAAACTGTGAAGTAGCTTGGGCCTCGTAAGTTGACCGCTTCTCAAGTAAAGCTAATTTGAGATTATAAGGTCACTGTCGGACTCCTTGTCGAATGAGAGGTTAGATGTATTTGTGATAAAACAGATAATTTGAAAATGAATACGCAATATTGGCGTTTATTGGGTCAGTAGAGTTACGTGTCTCAGTTGTATGATGTATCCTTGATCTGTTTCACTTGCTTATAATCCGGATTAGTAGAGAAATAATATGTATTGTTGGAACATCAATGGCCGCCTTATTTCAAACTGCAACCGTAATGCGCTCAGGGTTTTGTTTGGAATCGCCAATGGAGCACTGGGTTGAAAGTTTGACAACCGACCTAAATCCCCACTTGGGTGGTACGTTCCAATTGCACCAAGTCCCCAGTTAATAGGCATATCAGATACACAAAATGTCCTCAGTTGCTATACATTGTAGATACACCAGATGTCCCCAATTGTGCTGTTAAAGGGCTATGGCGTGTGTATCGCGTGTGTCCCCGGTTTTACTGGAAAATGTCATGTGTAGTAAATTCAGCCGCGGTGCAAATCTCAATAGCAGAGGACAATCAGAATGCTGTTCTCCACGCAGCATTGAAATAAGAGCCTCGGAAAGTCAATAATAACGAAGTCCCCATTTGGGGGGGTTTGTACGCGTGTCCCCGCTTGACACCTTTCGCACGTCTGTGTGTGTGTATGTGTGTGTATGCGTGCGAGCACACGCGTACACACACGCAAGCAGACACATACACACAGACGCATAAACACACGCAAGCACACACACACATTCACACGCACACGTACACACACACGCACGCACGCACGCACACACACACACACACACACACACACTGACACATACAGACACACACACACACACGCACCCACACACACCAACACACACACACCCACACGCGTACACACACGAAAGCACACACACATACACAGACGCGTACACACACACACGCGTATACGCAAGCATACACACACACACCCACACGCACATGCACACACACACGCACACATTCACACACTATTCGTACTGATGACGTCACCAGTGACGTCATAGATGACGTAAACATCCCTCAAATCGTGGTTTCCACCACGGGAACTACAAGATGACACCCCACACGACGCATTCGGACCAAGGATGGTCCCTTTCTACACCAAATCCGAGCTCTGACAGTAAACATGGAAAACGTGACAGTTAACATGGATAAACCCGGATATAAGATGAGGACACGGATGTAAAACGATGACGTCACTTCCGAGCTCTGCGCTCCACACGCTTTGAGCTCCAAGAGCTTCGATCCAAGAGCTCTGGCCCACAGGAGCTCCCACCACCACCGCGCGTTGGGGCGCCATCTGTCTTGTGACAACTTCCGGTTTCGGTGACGTGTCAGTAAACATGGAAAAACCCGGATGTAATAAGAGGACCCGAATGTAAAACCACAGTACCCGGATGGAAGACGGAGGAACGACGGGAAAAACCCACTGGCCAACTGCGCATGCGCAGATTGACGCGACTTTTAATGAAAACAAGCCAGCCGGACCCACGAAAGCTTCACACTGATACCCCACACAGTCCATTCGAACCACTATCCGTATGGAAGACTGAGGAACGACGGGAAAAACCCACTGGCCAACTGCGCATGCACCGATTGGCGCGAGCTCCAATGAAAACGAGCCAGTCTGACCCACGAGAGCTTCACACTGATACCCCACACGGTCCATTCGGACCAATAGTGGTCCATCTCTACACCAAATATCTTCCTTCACTGCCCCAAAATGCCCACTTTGGCTACTACTCGTACTGATGACGTCACCGATGACGTCACAGATGACGCGGACATCCCGCAAATCGGGGTCTATACCCCGAGAGCTACAAAATGACACCCCCACGACACATTCGGACCAAGAATGGTCCATCTGTACATCAAAATGCAAGCGTCTAGTCCGTCATTCATAATTCAGCCGTCGTCCATTAAATACCTTCCTGCACTGCCCCAAAACGACCACTGTACTTAATACAACCAACTGCGCATGCGCAGATTGACGCGACTTGCACCTAAAAACACGCCATTTTGACTCTACACAAGCTTCACTTTGACACATTCCACGACCCATTCGGACCCATAGCGGTCCATCTCTACCCCAAATACACACCCACATACCCCCAAAATGCCTGCTTTCTATAATACGGCCAGACTACGCATGCGCAGAATATTGAAAACGGACGAACCATTAGTCCAGCTCATCTAGACCCCAAAACGTCCACCCAGTATGGACCTATACACCCATAGCCAGTATGGGTCTATATGGACCTATATACACACCTACCGGTACTTTTCGAAAAATTTCACCGTTTCGCTTCGAGACCCTTCCCATCGTGTTCTAATTGACGAGATGTGAAAAACAAGACCCCACAACCCATATCACAATGAACGTGTGCGAATTTCCCATGATGGACCTATACCCCATAGCCAGTATGGGACTATATGGGCCTACCCAGGCCTCGGTGAACTTTTTCCAAAAATTTCACCGTTTCGCTTCGGGACCCTTCCCATCGTGTTCTAAATGACGAGACGTGAAAAACAAGACCCCCCAACCCATAGTAAAGCCCACGAAAACAAAATTGACCACCCCTCCCCCCATATAGCCAGTATGAGACTATATGGGCCTATATACAGATCCACCCGGTACTTTTCCAAAAATTTCACCGTTTCCCTCCGGGACCCTTCCCATCGTGATTTTCTTGACGAGACGAGAAATACGAGACCCCACAACCCATAATAAAACCCACAAAAAAACTGACCACCCCTCACACCATAGCCAGTATGGAGCTATATGGGGCTATATACAGACCTACCCGGTACTTTTCCAAAAACTTCACCGTTTCGCTCCGATACCCTTCCCATTGTGATTTTCTTGGCGAGACGAGAACATGAAGCTGCGCTATCGAAACCCCTCGGCTCTGAACCCCAGCTATTATAATGTAAGGGTGTCTCTACCAATTGATTGGCTTGTGGGAAGAAATATTTACCCCTGGTATTGTAAGTGTACTTTCTTTGAAAAAAAAAAAAAGTTTTCCTCCCCTTAAATTAATTTGTTTCTGGAATAAATTGAAAGAGCTGTATCGATGTCGCACCAAAACAACAGTACACATGGCTAGATAAATACAGTACATGTATACTAAATGACACATGTATGTCATTTTCAAAACAGATTTGCAAGCATTCTTTGCATTGTCTAAGAAAATAAATCAATAAATCAGTCATCCAATCAATAAATATATGTGATACTATACTAACATGATATAGAAATAATATGCAAACTTAACATAGGAATTAGTGGATTTTGTTAGACAAGGGGCATACTTTCTGACACGACTCATTTTTGATAGGCATCTAGTGTCATTTTCAAAACAGATTTGCAGGCATTCTTCGCATTGTGTAAGAGAATAAATCAATAAATCAGTCATCCAATCAATAAATAAATGTGATAGTATACAAACATGATATAGAAATTATATGCAAACTTAACATAGGAATTAGTGGATTTTATTAGACAAGGGGCATAACTCTGCAAAATACTTTCTGACACGACTCATTTTCGATAGGCATCTAGTTCAGGTCAAGAGAAACAACTGTATCATGTTAGGATGTTGTATATGGAACGGTTCTGAAATTATTACAATAAATCATAAATGGATTTTTATTTGTAACAAGCTCAGTAGCTAGCAGGTCCTCCGCCAAGTAGCCTGTTTGAGAGCATGCAGCATATACGCTTCCATTATCTCCTTAAATATAACTTGGAAAGTGGATATGTGTATGTGGAAAGAGACATTTATCTGGAATTGTTGAGACAATTTGAGGAGGTTTGGGAAGCAGTAATGGGTAGTGTAACACTGGAATGTAAGTCTGTAGTTGTATATGGATTTGTGGATGGTGAGGTTTATAAATCGATGGGTGGAATAGATCAAGATATCGTGTTCACAACACAGACGGGTACAATATGGGCGAGTGAAATCCAAGATGGTCAATGGCAGCCATCTTGGATTACATACTACCTCAATGAAAATCAATACCAATGGCTGTCTAACTGATGTGAAACACCCTCTCGAGTTTGAAGTCGATTGGTCAAATTGTTATCGAGATATCACGTTCACAAGATCCGAGATGGATGGAATCCAATATGGTCAATGGCAGCCATCTTGGATTACGTACCTCAGTGAAAATCAATACCAATGGCCGTCTGACTGATGTGAAGAACCTTCCCAAGCTTGAA
Source organism: Hanleya hanleyi (assembly GCA_036873755.1). Taxonomy (NCBI): domain Eukaryota; kingdom Metazoa; phylum Mollusca; class Polyplacophora; order Lepidopleurida; family Hanleyidae; genus Hanleya; species Hanleya hanleyi. The sequence continues at coordinate 9,799 of JAVTVY010016250.1, forward strand.
GTTGATGGATGGAATTGTTCTCGAGATATCGCGTTCACAAAATCTGGGACGGATGGAATCCAATATGGTCAATGGCAGCCATCTTGGATTACGTACCTCAGTGAAAACCAATACCAATGGCCGTCTGACTGATGTGAAGAACCTCCCCAAGCTTGAAGTTGATTGGTGGAATTGTTCTTGAGATATCGCATTCACAAGATGTGGGACGGACAGAATCCAATATGGTCGATGGCAGCCATCTTGGATTACGTACCTCAGTGAAAATCAATACCAATGGCCGTCCAACTTATGTGAAGCACCTTCTCAAGTTTGAAGTCGATTGATCGAATTGTTCTCGAGATACTGCGTTCACAAGATGTGGGACGGACAGAATCCAATATGGTCGATGGCGGCCATCTTGGATTACGTACCTCAGTCAAAATCAATACCAATGGCCGTCCAACTGATGTGAAGCACCTTCTCAAGTTTGAAGTCGATTGGTCAAATTGTTCTCGAGATATCGCGTTCTCAAGATGTGGGACGGACAGAATCCAATATGGTCGATGGTGGCCATCTTGGATTACGTACCTCAGTGAAAATCAATACCAATGGCCGTCCAACTGATGTGAAGCACCTTCTCAAGTTTGAAGTCGATTGGTCGAATTGTTCTCGAGATATCGCCTTCACAAGATGTGGGACGGACAGAATCCAATATGGTCGATGGCAGCCATCTTGGATTACGTACCTCAGTGAAAATCAATACCAATGGCCGTCCAACTGATGTGAAGCACCTTCTCAAGATAGAAGTCGATTGGTCGAATTGTTCTTGAGATATCGCGTTCACAAGATGTGGGACGAACAGAATCCAATATGGTCGATGGCGGCCATCTTGGATTACGTACCTCAGTGAAAATCAATACCAATGGCCGTCTAACTGATGTGAAGCACCTTCTCAAGTTTGAAGTCGATTGGTCAAATTGTTCTTGAGATATCGCGTTCACAAGATGTGGGACGGGCAGAATACAATATGGTCTATGGCGGCCATCTTGGATTACGTACCTCAGTGAAAATCAATAACAATGACCGCCTAACTGATGTGAAGCACCTTCTCAAGTTTGAAGTCGATTGGTCAAATTGTTCTCAAGATATCGCGTTCACAAGATGTGGGACGGACGGAAGGACGGACGGAGGGACGGACGGAAGGACGGACGGAAGGACGGACGGCTAGCATTTCCAAGTCCTCCCACCACTTCGTGGCGGAGGACAAAAAGGGGCATAACTCTGCAAAATATTGTCCGAGATGACTCATTTTCGATAGGCTTCTGGTTTACGTGAAGATAAATAGATGTAACAAGTTTGGTTGCCATGCATGAAACGGTTCTGTAGATATCGCGGTAACGGATTTTATTAGACAAGGGGCATAACTCTGCAAAATACTTTCTGACACGACTCATTTTCGATAGGCATCTAGTTCAGGTCAAGAGAAACAACTGTATCACGTTAGGATGTTGTATATGGAACAGTTATGAAATTATCACAATAACAAATCATAAATGGATTTTTATTTGTAAAAAGGGGCATAACTCTGCAAAATATTGTCCGAGATGACTCATTTTCGGTAGGCTTCTGATTTACGTGAAGATAAATAGATGTAACAAGTTTGGTTGCCATGCATGAAACGGTTCTGTAGATATCGCGGTAACGGACGGACGGACGTACGTACGGACGTACGTACGGACAGCCGTACATGATGACGACAATACCCCAAGGCCAAAGTTGGCCGAGGGGTAAAAACGAGACCCCACAACCCATAGTAACACCCACACAAAAATTTGACCACCCCTCCCCCATAGCCAGTATGGAGCTATAAAGGACTATATACAGGCCTACCCGGTACTTTTCGAAAAATTTCACCGTTTCGCTCCGGGACCCTTCCCATTGTGATTTTCTTGGCGAGACGAGAAAAACGAGACACCACAACCCATAGTAACACCCACAAAAAAATTGACCACCCCTCCCCCCATAGCCAGTATGGGATATACCCATACAGGCATTTCCCCGTATATTGTATATTGTAGAGATAAAGTCCGTGTTCCGGGGGTTTTTTCCGGAGAAAATTTATATACACCCACCCATGCACCCAGGCCCCGATAAGCCAGGGACCGATATTACCCCTTTGGAATAGGGTTGATAGGGGTTTTCCCCTATTTTAGGGGTAAAGTCCGTGTTCCGCTTTTGTTTCTGAAGAAACTGTTACATACAGCCAACCATGACTGAATAGCCCTGGAGGCACGCTTCAATTTGATATCTCACTCGACTCAATCGAACCATAAGTGGCCTACCTAGACCCCAAAACGTCTATTTCCATACCCTTTTCCCACAATTCCCTGTCTGCGCATGCGCAGAATGTTGACAACGAACGATGCACTAGCCCAGTTGGATGCTCCCTCACGTATGCTTCACATTGATACCTCATACGACTCCATCGGCTCACTAGTGGTCCATCTAGACCCCAAAACGTCTATTTCCGTACCCTTTTCCCACAATTCCCTGTCTGCGCATGCGCAGAATGTTGACAACGAACGATGCGCTAGCCCAGGTGGATGCTCCCTCACGTATGCTTCACATTGATACCTCATACGACTCCATCGGCTCACTAGTGGCCCATTTAGACCCCAAAACGTCTATTTCCATACCCTTTTCCCAGAATTCCCTGTCTGTGCATGTGCAGAATGTTGAAAACGAACGACACACTAGTCCAGGTGGATGCTCCCTCACGAATGCTTCGCATTGATACCTTACTCGACCCAATCGGCCCACTACTGGCCCACCTAGACCCCAAAATGCCTATTTCCATACCCTTTCTCTACTGCGCATGCGCATAATGACGTCAATTCCACGTCACACCCAGCCCGTTGGACACTCCCTCACGACTGCTTCAAATTGATACCTCACTCGACCCAATCGGTCCGGTAGCGGTCCCTACAGATTCCGAACATTCTCACGAAAACCCACGTATTTGGGACTACATTCGGTCGGCGGAGGCAGACCGCATCACCGCCAGACCGCATCACCACGCAGGAATCCATGGCTTAAGGTCACGCCCGATTCATCCAAACCGGAAGTGACGTCATACCTGCGCACAACACTCTTGCGCACACCGCCCTGCGCAACGCCCCATTTCACCTCATTCGCGCATGCGCAGTGAGGCGAATATGCTTCGAAATGCACTTTCTATACTACTGTCGCATTACCTAAACTCAGTCGTCAAACCAAGGATGATTCAGTACACTTACATAAGCAGTTTCTATGTTATCCTGTATAAATTTGAAATTACATAACTGTTTCTCACAAATAGTTGTGTTCACAATAACTGACCTAAAGGGTCATGAAATAGTATTTCGGAAATAGTTTTGTCAAAACACATCACAATATCAAGGTTGCATGCACACAGATTAGATTCTATAAAATTGGTAAATGAAAAGTCGAACTTTATGCAAGCGTATGGTGGCTAAATAAATCTACTTTTACGTGAAAATATGGTGGCTAAGAATCAACATTTCACAATGTGGAGTACAAGAAAAATGTTTTCGTCTTTTGTCTTCAAAATTCATGCATTTATACGAGGGTAAAAGATATTTTATTTCACATCAGATTATTATTTACTAATTTATTATGCAGTTAAATTACATCGTCATGGCGTCCATCTGTGGAAAGTTTTAGCACTCTAGCCTTAGGGATGGCGAAAATATATAGGAGAGCGCGAGGACATTTTCCGCCCCTTCTCCGAGGCTGCAGTACACCCCATATCGCCCAGGACAGATAGGGTTAAAGCATTGAGACGGGCGTTAAGGCGTTGAGACGGGCGTTAAGGCGTAGCGACGGGCGTCACTGCATTTCGATAAATTCCCCAAAACTGTACAGCCCGGAAAACAAACAAACAAACAAGCAGAGGCGGCCCGTGTAGTGAGATTAGAGCAAGATTATTCTCGTATTTCATTTCTATTAAAGTCACATGCAAGGGTAACAAACGTATGCCTTGTTCAGCCGTCTCACAAACTGCTCAGTAAATTTGGTATTGAATAATATAGAATAAACAAAGAATATATATAAATAAATCAATAAATTGATGGATATAAAATAAACTTTATTTAATATTGTATAAATAAAGTACATAAAATTATTACAAAAGCACAATCTTTTTTGCTTAAATAGTTATTATCGAATGATGAATGTTTGAATGTTTGTAACGGCATACAGGTTTTCACGACAATCTATTCGGACTTGCACCATACCAACTACCGTGTCAGATTCTATGGTTATCACTTCCTGTGTGTCGCTTCCTGTTAGTCGATTTTTGTCCAGTTAATCAACTGACTGGTTAACTCCTGGTTTATCTTCTAGTCCATTTGTTCAAGCCTCTGAACGAAAAAAATTTCCAGTCAAATATGGAAGTGTGTATGTGATTCCCATTATATTATCAGAAAAAAATTATTTTATATGTTTTAAGGGTATAGAGTATTCAGATAACCTGTAGGCAATTAATTATTTGAAGCATATCAGCAATAGCCATGGAAGTCATCAATACAAACATGACTTTGTACTGATTCATGTGTATTAAACGAGCACCTACACTCTCAAAACGCAAATATTAGATTTAACATCTAGAGGGTTGGAGGAGGGAAAACATTTAGAAAGTGGTGTATTCACCACTTTTAAGTGTTAAATGCAACATTTTAAGCTGTTGCATCCAACACTTAAAGGTCAACCCAAACGGAATTATTTTTGGTCTAAAAATCCTTAAAAATCATAGTTCATACTTCACTTTGTATGAAAAAAATATTGAAAAAATTCTAATCTGATCAGAAACACGCGTAATATGGGAGCAAAGTGGGCTTTTTCACACTTTCACAGCTGGCTTGATGACGTCGCGCGCAGGGAAGTTGCCTGAGAAAAAACAGCGGATAACATGGAAAGCGAGTGCAGTCAGATCTCCGGTTCAGATGTCGATTCGAGCGATATCAGCTGCTTAGATGGAAATGTTTTTCGCCAAGAAGATGAAATAGACATAGAGGAGGATGATGACGGGCAAATTAACAGTTGTTTGCAGACCAACGGCGGAATTCAGCCCTATCAATTTGAGCCGTACGGCTCCGATTCTGACAGTGACAACCACTCTGACAACGTGGAACTCGACGACGATAGGATTCAGAAAGGTCGTTTGTTGAATAGTGATTGGTATGCAACTTGACTGGAAACCTTATTATCGTCATCTGTAAGACCAAATGTCCATATATTTCAAACTGTATTGAATGTAGAACGATTCTGTGATGTAAGGAACGAGCACATCTGTGTTGTTATTGTTGTTACTGACCGAGGCAGCCTTTTCGAAGGGATAAACTCCGGGATTCGGCAGTATGGACAGTAAACTGTTGATAACTCTACTGATATACGTCCGATTTGAATTTTGTTTGTTTTCCCATAATCCCCATGAAATGCCAATGTCAGAATTATATTGTTTGATAAAAAAACTTTGGACATTCATGGCGAAAAGTAAGCCGTGGTGAGTGGATCGGCATTCACATTTGCTCAATTTTCGACAAATTACCTCAATTAAATTGAAATCGAATGATATTCCCACAATCTCAAATGTCAAGGGATTATGAAAGTATTATTATCACTTCTGTATCTACAGCCATTCACTCCAATTGGTGTTTTTTATTTATTTACTTATCAAGCGTATATATATTTATGAAAGATCATTTTAGTATTATTAAATAGTATATATGAAATAGAGACTCATCCAGTCTAACCTGTAGGTGCTCAAGCAACAAATGCCACGCGAGAGCGAGCAGGGCATGTACAGCCGTCTCCCTGCCCGAGGCCTCGCTTGCAGGCTAGGTTCGTTCAGCCGATGTCCGTGATAGATTCTCCTTGTCCGATTTCTTTGCCGTCACATTCTGATTGTTCTTAGGTTTGATAGTTGGAATAGCTGTTCTCTTTAGTTTTGGTTTGTACCCGAATTCAACTGCTACGCTGTAGATGTCCTCGAATGATGTCTAATTTCTGTCAAAATGTGCCGAGCAAATTATACGAGTACTGGCTCAGACCCTCTTTCCACACTCTCGTGTTGCGCACAAATTTCGTCCAATTTGCAGCGATTTTCTCGTCTTTAGGCCACAAATGAATACTAACACCGTCATCTGTAGTAAAACTGCAACCTCCCGCTACACAACGTCGCGGCATATTTAACAAATGATGTCCCGATACTCCGAAAATCTCCAGAAATCAGCAGCTACTTACGACTGTGGTATACGGCTTTAACATAGAGAATACAAGACGGCTTCCCTCTGTGACGTCACAGCTGGAATTGACAGGAGAGCGATTTTCACCTTTCAAACGGCAATATCTCGCCAACCAGACTGCACAAAATTATGAAATAAATATCATTATTTTCAGAATCGAAAGGACTATTTTTTTTATATTTTTGACCTCAGAGCGTTTGGGTTGACCTTTAAAAGTGGTGAAACAACACTTTCTAAATGTTTTCTCTCCTCCAACCCTCTAGATGTTAAATCTAATATTTGCGTTTTAAGAGTGTAACTATTGGGTTTTATGGGATGTTCAATACATTTTTATCGATCGCCGTTAAAAGGCTTTTTAAAGGAGAGAATAATTGTGATTGAAGTCAGTGCCTTGAAATGGGTCGAAAATTAGTAGAGAACCGTCTGAAATCTCAAAATTTCTGCCCCACTATTGTCCGGTAAGTTTGAAGTCCGTCGTCACTTTTGCAGCAAAACGGTGTTTGTCAAACAGGGATAAACAAGAACTATGTTGACTCGCCAGAGGTTCGTTTTTCTCGTCCTCACACCAATTGGTCTCGCATCAATTTCAGTTTCTGTCAATTTCGTTTTCAGATATAACTTTATCCGTTGCTTCGAAGCAAGGGAAGTTTATAGTGGCAGGGGGATGATGTGGAGTCATGTTGTCTAGCGCTGTTCTGTCAAGACTCCCTGAAACAAAAGACGAATACGTAAGTTAGCAACGAGAATGTAAGAAAGAAGCTACGCTTAAATGTGCGTACATTGACAAGCAACAATTAATACAATGTTCATATTGTTCGATGAGAGGAAGACTAATGAAAAATTGTTCATTAAATCGATTACCGTTGGTAACTGGATATTCGAAGGGACCCTAGCCATTAAGAAGCGCGACAGTATCACTCAGAACCAGCGGCTATCTAACAAATTAAGAGACGTAGTAACGACGCTGATTACGGATCGCTCAGAGGAGCCTGATGGTCCGTGTAACCTTGCACAGTTAAATTTTCGTTTATTATTTTTGGTTTCACAAAGTCACAAATTAAAATTTGACTGTCAATTTTCGTTTTTTTCGTTTTTCTTCCCGCAACAAAGAAAATCAAATATTGAAAATGGCCTCGATTTCCTTTTTTGATTTTAAATTTGACGTAACAAGGTTAAGTGCGCAAGCACAAGGGTTATGATATCATTGTCCGCGGAGTAGTATGGAAAGCGCAAATCGGGTCGTATATGCAGGTGTAGAGCGTAATACGGAACACCAGTGGGGTCGAAGACATGGGAGTTTCATATACACTATACGAGAATGCGCCTGCATAGGATCGAGTAGGCATGCGCAGCAGGTATGAAGCATGATACGGGGAACAACGGGGTTGGGACACGTGGGAGTTTCATTGAACGAGATACCTGGAGCCTGGCATTCCCACTAGGGTAATATAATAAATACGTGGGTACACTAATTATAACCCAAATGTGTGGGGGTGTGTATGTGCGTGAAGTTAATGCGTTGAAACGAGATGATGCCCACACTTAAAGTGTTGAAGCGTTTTTGACGACCGGCGTCAATGTGTTAAAGCGTTTGACATCCGCACATTTTTGACGATTAGCGTTGATGGGCGTGTGAACGCTCCAACGCTCCAGGTCCCAAGAATAGTGGAGGATGAGTGGATCTGAAACGTTGAAGCATTCAAGTTCAACCGCCAGGCGTCAATCGAGGCGGTTGTGTGCTTCTTCCGCGATTCCTCAGTGCGATGCTTTATCTTCTTACATGTTTTGTTGGTATTAAAGTATACGGTACTGTATTTTAAAACAATAACCAATTGCGGTTGTGTGTACGAATGCAGTTCGCTTTGTAGTGCTCTAAAAATATATTTTTAGCACTGTGAAATGCCTAGACTGTGTCCTGATTGGATAAAGCCCCAATGGCAATAATCAATGAGAACAGCGGCATGCCACCTTGCAGACCTCGGCCAGCTTCTCCTATACTACGCTAGTGGGAATGCCAGGCTCCAGGCATCTCGTTTAGTGAAACTCATGTTTCTTATGCTCTGCACCTCTTATACGGCCTCATTTGCTTTTTCTATTCTACATATCGTACCGTGAGTGACGTTGTATAAATCTTGCGCGTGGGCACTTAACATTGATACGTCCAATTTCCAATATTTGATTTTCATTTTTACGGAAAGAAAGACGAAAAACGATAATTGAAATTTGACTGTCAAATTTCAATTTTTGATTTTGAGAAATCTCAAACAAAAAAACGAAAACTGACTGTCAAGTTTGAATTTTTGATTTTGAGAAACAAAACGAAGATTGAAAATTGACGGTCAAATTTCAATTTTGAGATTACATAAACCAGAAACGAAAATTGAAAATTGCCTGTCAAATTTCAGTTTTTGATTTTGAGAAAACAATTGAACTGTGCAAGGTTTCACGGCCCCCTGGTGTCCTATGTGTCCTATCAACATTTTTCAAAATCTCTTCCTAGCTCGCAAGAGATTTTCATAGCGTTGTAGATATTGTATTCATAGTTTTGAAATTGGGACATTTAACAGATGGTACAATCTCGGTTTATTATGAAAGAAAATGAAAAAAAACAAACTTGTTTTACATACATATTCTTGTGAATACTGGTTAGAGAGGGTATTCTCCGGTTTAGGCTGGACTGGAGCTGAAAAAAAGAAGAAGTTTATATGTTAAGTTGCAGATATCACACAGAAAAGTCCCTCTGTGTGAGGTGCTACTCGCACTGGCGTAAGAGCTAATGCACTCATTTTGAAAATATGCATTAAATAACAGTTGAGTTTAAAGATGTCAAATTGGTGGGAAAATTTACTTCCACAATTATTTTTCTATATGATGATCTCGGATGTCCGATTTATATTAAAGGATCTGCTCAGAAACAAATCCGAGAAAGAATGTGAAGACAGTGCCTGCTGTGACGTCACAAAGAGAGCCCCGTGATGCCAGCCATTCCACACCGCTTTCAAACAAACACCAGACGTAGAAAGCTATGACGTTTGGAATGTCGTATGAGTAGACCTTATTATCAGGACGTAAATCAAGCACAGCATTTAGTCGCCAGACGTCAGTTTTACCCACTTCTTGCATATCTTATCAAATCAGCTGCCTTTTCTGTTTTTGATCAGTTGACTAAAATCGGATTTCCAGAGAAGTCACACAGGAAAGCAATTGTTGTTATTAATTAGTTTGACTACCAATGGGACAGCTTTGCCGTCAAGTGTTATTTCATACATATTTCAATATAAGTGTATTATATCTTTAATCGTTTCCAGGCAGTGGCCGACAGCTACCCAAGTGACTATGGCCTTGATTTACTCGAGGTGCAGTATGAAGATCTACCTTTAACAAAAGCAAAGTATCGTACGGTACTTAATAATTATCCCGACACCGAGCAGTCTATAATATCATTCAGCAGGACAGAAATACATGCTTATTTAACGTCGATCACGTTGGAAGGACCCACTTTTATTGGACATGTTCGTGTTGCCCATTTCTTACTTCGAATGCCCAATGATATAAGGTGTAAACGGAAATAAGGATATAGGTTACTTGTCCAATAAGTGATTACCTTACGACACAAAAGTGTTCATATCGTGCCTAAAGGGGTATCCGTCCCCATACGGTACAATAGGTCGACTATTCCTATTGGGGAGGCAATCGGTTTACCATTTGCGACGGGAAAGATGAATTCGCGACTGCTCGGCCTATTCCGCCGAAGTCATAGTACCTCACGAATTATATTATTTAATGGTGTAAGGATTTTGCACCTCTCTGGTGTAAACCGTGATCCGTCGCACGTGAGGCACACCATATGCTATTAGATTGTGTTTCTGCTGACATAGTCCTCGTTCTAGATGACGACTCGTCATTCTCTGGATGGCCACTTTACAACGAATATTACATGGAATAAGAATACTGATCAGCGATACCGATTTGATGTTTTTGGAAAATCATGATGTCTTGCCGGCATCATTGAAAACTGTTGACCGCTTCCCTCTTGCAGGAAACAAGCCTATGTTTATGTATACTATGATTGTCTTTTTGAATTTGGTGCTAATACTGTTATATGGATATGGGAAAGGTCTTCAGATTATGGATGCGGATATTCTTTAAAGGACGACGGCTGAATTATGAATGACGGACCAGACGCTTGTGATTGTTGTATTTCTCCCTTATCAGGAGATAAAATATCTATCAAAATGAAATGGATATTCCCTTGATTATACCCCCGAAGGATCTCTTCTAATTTGAGGTGTTTCTCCTGGTTTTTCGTCTCGTCTTTTCGTCTCAAGTTTTGGAGTGATACATGTGCTGTCAACATGGATGCCAATATGGATTCCTCACAGCGCAGGTCGAGGTACCGGTACTATGTCCTACATTATAGTAAGAGACCGTGTCGAGTGAAGAAAGATGATCATCATTGCATTCAGCACAGCATCAGGGGCATGTCATCACGTGAATAAGCATGCGCAGTGAAAACTCGGGTGCCCGAAAACAGATCAATCAAATAGGACTAAAGTTTACTACTTTTGTACAGAAATTTGAAACTGACGGCCATTTTAGTAACGCTGCGAGTGACGTTAAGTGGAGGGAAGCTCAACCATTGACACATGCTCAACACAAGCTCAACAGGTATCATATATAATAGAGCGAAACACCAGCAAATATGGTAAGTATTCAAAAAACAATTCATAATAGAGACCATAAATAACAGTTGAGGATGCGATGGTAGGAATCCTGAGTAAAATAGTTATTTTAAGACGAAAATTGTGTTTGTATGCGGGATATTCAAGACTCGGATCTTTCATTTTTCGGATTTCTAGGATATACAACAGAATAAATCAGTAAACTACGGAGCCGTAAAAGGCACCTGAGAAAAAGAATTTAGCCCCTATTAAGCCGTTATAACGACTTATGTCGTTAGAACGAGTTATTAAGTCGTTAATAACTCGTTCTAACGTCTTAATCCACCAATGAAATTCCGTCGTTTTTTTTGCTGCTTTTATTATGTTAGCTGACAACGTCGTGTTCTGTGGAGGCCACCGAACGTTTTAAAAAATCTAAACGTGAAATGGTGTGTTCCTGTGCTTTTTGACAGCATATATCCGACTTTCCGGAACTGTATTTTTTAGACTGAAGTTAAAAAATAAACAGAAAGATTTTTGAAGTGGGATTTAATCTTTTCTGCTATATGGTCCCTCCTGGGATTTGATAAATTGTGTGTTCTGTTGCATCCTGATGGAATATTTTTACTTCGAAGAACGTTTGTAGCGAGATATATGTAAAAATATCTCAAGCGGAACTCACTTTCTCTACACTATATTGGGTCTGGGCATGTCTTTTAATCTATGCGTAAAATTGTGCTTTCTGGTGCATTTTGACGGTATATTTTCTATATGTTTTGGGTGAACATTAAACAGTTGTTCGATCCGGAGCTCAGTCCCGACTCTCGTGATTTGGATTACATGGGTCTGTCCATTTTTCAAAACTAGATGTAAAACACCATAGGTTCAGTCTTGTTCAATCTATGAACGGCTCTACCAGAAAAGCGTCGAATTCACAGATGCAAAACGCTGTGTTGTGGTGCATTATTATGGAAGGTTTACGGTACATGTGTCACATGAGCCGTCTGCATTCCACAATTTTTTGCTTGCGTCTTTTTAATATAGGAGTGGACTAAATCTACCTAATATAATTATCTGTATGTCTGACCCATTTTTAGTTCTTTGAAGTGGGGCCGCCAAAAACCGCCCGAGGCGGGGATAAAAGCGCCTTATCTGCCATGGAGGGTGGCGAGCAAAACAATTTTGGTGATATTATCGGACCAACACAGAGAAGCCATGTGAATTGGCAGTTTTGAGCATAGAGTCATAGTTGCTTTTTAGTAGGCAGACGTCGTCAACTTTTCCCACCTTTATAGCCTACATATATCTTCAATTTATCCAAAGTTTATTACTTCAATGGCATTATCAGATTACATACTGCATATCTAAACAAATAAAAGCGTCAGAAGTAAGACGGAATTTCATTTGTGGAATAAGTCGTTAGAACGAGTTATTAAGTCGTTCTAACGAGATAATAAGTCGTTATAACGACCTAATAAGTCGTTCTACCGACATAATAAATCGTTCTAACGAAATAATTAGTTGTTCTAACAACATAAGTCGTTCTAAAGACATAATAAGTCGTTATAACGACTTAATAAGTCGTTCTAACGACTTAATAGGGGATAATTTTTTTTTTGCAATGTCCCTTTTACGGCTCCGCAGTAAACTGATGAAGAAAGCATATTTTTCTGCACCATAGCGTTCAGCTACAAATAAATATGTTGTAACTGTGGTACAAAAGTGTCGAAAACTTGGCCCTGCACAATGTCGACCATATTGGAGTGACTGTAAACAAGGAAAAGTGTGGAGTGTAAACAAATCACAGATAAAGTATCTGTTTTGATAGATAATAAAGGATTGATGCATATATTCCGACAATTATGTAGAGAAATGCTTTAAATGATATGTTTATTATAACGATTGTCGCAAAACTGGACAATTCATTTTGTTGTCAAATTATATCTGAGCACCTTACTCAATTTTTGAAAAAAAAGTTACCGAAAGTATACAGAAACATTTGCAAACTATTATAATGGGAAGATATTACTCGAATATGTCTAATATGCAGTTGTTTTCTTTATCGATACTAACTATAACCATCGATAGCAAAATAAAAAATTAATAATATAAATAATTATTTTGTTACTTGATATTTTATTGATTGTTCAGGCATACACACGCACATACAGGCAGTGAATGGCAATCCAATCAACATCAAACATGCAACTTTTCATTAAGTTAGATTGAACTATTAATTCAATGTGTATTAAGTAGCAGATATTTATTTTTTTAATGGCAGAATCGGCATGCTGATTGAAGAATTCAGTTATCTGTCCATAGCAGAAGGAGCGAGTACCAGTACTGGTAAAAATATCCGCGGTCTCCATTCTTACATCTAATAAATTTATCTCTGATATATATATATTTCACTTTTTTTCAGCATCATACCAAATGTATAGGAATTTTGGTCTGTACATTCATTCGATGTGTACAAGGTTTTATTATACGAGTAATCCAATGGTTTGTATTGCAGCCCTACTAATCCTAGTATTACAATTTCCGACGAGAATTGAATTTTTATCTCTGCCTTTGCCAGCCATTTTCTATTTCAAACCAAATTGGCCTAATCATAGGTCATTCCTAGAATGCACGAATAATCATTTCAGCTGATCTGCACAGAAAGTAAATAAATTGCCGACATTAGGGTCAAATCTATAGGCAAAAGTATTTGTCGTCGAAATTTTATTCACAATATGTAATGTAACCATCCGTATTTTTTCTCTGTAATTGTTTTATAATAAATAGGTGTTTTGTCACTTGTTTCTACTTCATATTTTTCCAAGAGCTGAGTAGTATACAAAAGACCGATTCCTTCTCATTTATGCAAATGAGATGAATGAGATGATGTCACGTGACTGTCCTTTCCCACCTCCAACACAGAAGAGTTCCAATCTAGGGGGAGGTAACTCCGGGTCACTATAGTTCCGGCAAAGGGCCCCTGGGCATGTATATTCTTCCGCGGTGATGCGGTCTGGCGGTGATGCGGTCGCGGAAGAAAGCTTCCGCGGAGAAGAAGTAGTCCCACGGAATGTACACCCTGACTGGGGGTTTTCCCCCGGCCCGCGGCGCGCTAGTACAGGGTCCCCGACAATATCCCCATCTATTTGCCCATGTTAAATGGCAAGTGGGGAACCCTCGGTTTCACCATACAATGAAAGGGTCCCAGTGGGAATTGGACCCGGGTCGTTTTATCAAGAGGCAGACACGTTATCCATTAGGCTACGAGTCATATGATACAAACCAAGGTTGGAAATAGCATATATATGTCTACTACCAATGTTAATGTATACGGGGAATACCTAAATAGACGTTTTGTGACCTAGGTGGGTCCCTAGTGGACCGATTGGGTCGAGTGAGGTATCAAAGTGAAGCATTCGTGGAGGGGCATCTGATGGGCTGGGTGTGGGTTGAAATATTGGCATTCTGCGCAGGCGAGGTGGCCAAAGGGTATAAAAATAGACGTTTTGGAGCTAGGGGAGCCACTAATGGTCCAATGGGGTCGAATGAGGTATGAAAGTGAAGCATTCGTGAAGGGGCATCTGATGGGCTGGGTGTGGGGTTGAAATATTGGCATTCTGCGCATGCGCGGTGGCCAAAGGGTATGAAAATAGACGTTTTGGAGCTAGGGGAGCCACTAATGGTCCAATGGGGTCGAGTGAGGTATCAAAGTGAAGCATTCGTGAAGGGGCATCTGATGGGCTGGGTGTGGCGTTGAAATATCGGCATTCTGCGCATGCGCGGTGGCCGAAGGGAATGAAAATAGCCGTTTTGGAGCTAGAGGAGCCACTAATGGTCCAATGGGGTCGAGTGAGGTATCAAAGTGAAGCATTCGTGAAGGGGCATTTGACTGGACTAGCGGCTCGGGCATTGTCACCATTCTGCGCATGCGCAGACAGGGAACTGTGGGAAAAGGGTATGGAAAAAGACGTTTTGGGATCTAGGGGAGCCCCTGATGGGCCAATGGAGTCGTATGAGGAAGCCTATGTGAGGGGGCATCTGACTGGACTAGTGGCTCGGGCGGTGTCACCATTCTACGCATGCGCAGACAGGGAATTGTGGGAAAAGGGTATGGAAATAGACGTTTTGGGATCTAGGGGAGCGCCTAATGGGCCGATCGAGTTGTATGAGGTATCAATGTGAAGCCTATGTGAAGGAGCATCCAGTCATGGGTGGGTGCATGTAAACAGTTTCCTGAAAAAACCCCGGAACACGGTCTTTATAGAAAAATCCTGGAAAATGCCTATATGGGGTATATATAGGTCCCCGGGCTTACGGGGCTTGCCTATCAATAGAGTTATCTCCCCTAGCTCCAGGGTGGGTGTATCTAAAATCGGAACACGGACTTTATCCTAAATTACGGGAAAATGCCTATATGGGGTATGGGGGGGGGGGGGGTTAAAGGACCATCCTGGGAAACCTACTTCTCGACATTTGCGGTATAGGTTGTGGGGTCACGTTTTCTTAGTCTCGTCAAGACCAACATGATAGGAAGTGTCGCGGAGCGAATCGTTGAAATTTTTGGAAAAAGTTCAGGGAACCCCATTCTGTCCCATACTGGGGTATAGGACCAATGTTTGTCCCACTGGGAAACCTACTTCTATACATTTGCGGTATGGTTGTTTGGATTTGTTTTCTTAGTCTCGTCAAGACAAACATGATAGGAAGTGTCCCGGAGCGAAACGGTGAAATTTTTGAAAAAAGTTCAGGGACACCCATGTATAGTCCCCTACTGAGGGTATAGGACCAATGTTTGTCCCACTGCGAAACCTACTTCTATACATTTGCGGTATGGTTGTTTGGATTTGTTTTCTTAGTCTCGTCATTTAGAACACGATAGGAAGTGTCCCGGGGCGAAACGGTGAAATTTTTGGAAAAAGTCACCGAGACCCATATAACCCCATATAGTCCCATACTGAGGTATAGGACCAATGTTTGTCCCGCTGGGAAACCTACTTCTATACATTTGCGGTATGGTTGTTTGGATTTGTTTTCTTAGTCTCGTCAAGACAAACATGATAGGAAGTGTCCCGGCACGAAACGGTGAAATTTTTGGAAAAAGTTCACCGAGGCCTGGGTAGGCCCATAGGCCTATACTGTATGGCTATGGGAGTATAGGCCCATACGGGGTGGACGTGTTGGAGTCTTGGTGAGTCCCTGGTGGTCCAATGGTGTCGTATGAGGTCTTATTTTGAAGCTCTCGTGCAGGAGCACTTGACTACACTAATGATTCGTACGTTGTCAATACTCTGCGCATGCGCAGTCTGGCCGTAGTATAAAAAGCAGGCATTTCGAGGGGGTATGTGGGTGTGTTTGGGGTAGAGATGGGCCGCTATGGGTCCGAATGGGTCGTGGAAGGTGTCAAAGTGAAGCTTGTGTGGGTTAGAGTCAGAAGGTGTGTTTTTAAGTGCAAGTCGCGTTAATTTGCGCATGCGCAGTTGGTTGTAGTAAGTAAAGTGGCCATTTTGGGGCATTACATGAAGGTATTTGGGGTCGAGATGGGCTATTCACGGTTCGAATGCGTACTGGAAGGTGTCATCTTGTAGCTCTCGGGGTGTAGACCCCGATTTGAGGGCTGCCCACGTCACCTGTGACGTCATCGGTGACGTCATCAGTACGAGTAGTAAGTAAAGTGGGCATTTTAGGGCAGTACAAGAAGGTATTTGGGGTAGAGATGGACCATCCTTGGTCCGAATGCGTCCTGGTAGGTGTCATTTTGTAGCTCTCGGGGTGTAGACCCCGATTTGGGGGCTGTTCACAGCATCTGTGACGTCATTGGTGACGTCATCAGTACGAGTAGTAGCGAAAGTGTGCATTTTGTGGCAGTGAAGGAAGGTATTTGGGGTAGGGATGCTTCATCCTCAGTCCGAATGCGTCGTGTGGGGTGTCATCTTGTAGTTCTCGGCGTGCAGACCTCGATTTGAGGGTTGTCCACAGCATCTGTGACGTCATTGGTGACATCATCAGTAGGAGTAGTAGCAAAAGTGAGCATTTTGGGGCAGTGAAGGATGGTATCTGGTGTAGAGATGGACCATCCTGTGGATATCCCTCAAATCGGGGTCTATACCCCGAGAGCTACAACATGACACCTCCCATGACGCATTCGGACCAAGGATGGTCCATCTCTACACCAAATACCATCCTTCACTGCCCCAAAATGCATACTTTCGCTACTACTCCTACTGATGACGTCACCAATGACGTCATAGATGCTGTGGACAGTCCTCAAATCGAGGTCTGCACGCCGAGAACTACAAGATGACACCCCACACGACGCGTTCGGACTGAGGATGAAGCATCTCTACCCCAAATACCTTCCTTCACTGCCCCAAAATGCACACTTTCGCTACTACTCGTACTGATGACGTCACCAATGACGTCACAGATGCTGTGAACAGCCCCCAAATCGGGGTCTACACCCCGGGAGCTACAAAATGACACATACCAGAACGCATTCGGACCAAGGATGGTCCATCTCTACCCCAAATACCTTCTTGTACTGCCCTAAAATGCCCACTTTACTTACTACTCGTACTGATGACGTCACCGATGACGTCACAGGTGACGTGGGCAGCCCTCAAATCGGGGTCTACACCCCGAGAGCTACAAGATGACACCTTCCAGGACGCATTCGAACCGTGAATAGCCCATCTCGACCCCAAATACCTTCATGTACTGCCCCAAAATGGGCACTTTACTTATTACAACCAACTGCGCATGCGCAGATTAACGCGACTTGCACTTAAAAACACACCATTCTGACTCTAACCCACACAAGCTTCACTTTGACACCTTCCACGACCCATTCGGACCCATAGCGGTCCATCTCTATCCCAAACACACCACATACCCCCTCAAAATGCCTGCTTTCTATACTACGGCCAGACTGCGCATGCGCAGAGTATTGACAACGTACGCACCATTAGTGTAGTCAAGTGCTCCTGCATGAGAGCTTCAAAATAAAACCTCATACGACACCATTGGACCACCAGGGACTCACCTAGACTCACCAAAAATTTCACCGTTTCGTGCCGGGACACTTCCTATGTTTGTCTTGACGAGACTAAGAAAACAAATCCAAACAACCATACCGCAAATGTATAGAAGTAGGTTTCCCAGTGGGACAAGCATTGGTCCTATACCCCAGTATGGGACTATATGGGTCTACATGGGTCTCGGTGACTTTTTCAAAAATTTCACCGTTTCGCCCCGGGACACTTTCTATCGTGTTCTAAATGACGAGACTAAGAAAACAAATCCAAACAACCATACCGCAAATATATAGAAGTAGGTTTCCCAGTGGGACAAACATTGGTCCTATACCCTCAGTATGGGACTATATGGCTGTTCCTGAACTTTTTAAAAAAAATTCACCGTTTCGCTCCGGGACACTTCCTATCATGTTTGTCTTGACGAGACTAAGAAAACAAATCCAAACAACCATACCGCAAATGTATAGAAGTAGGTTTCCCTAGGGGCTCCTCTAGATCCCAAAACGTCTATTTCCATACCCTTTTCCCACAATTCCCTGTCTGCGCATGCGCAGAATGGTGACAACGCCCGAGCCGCTAGTCCAGTCAAATGATCCTTCACGAATGCTTCACTTTGATACCTCACTCGACCCCATTGGACCATTAGTGGCTCCCCTAGCTCAAACACGGCTATTTTCACAACCTTCGGCCACCGCGCATGCGCAGAATGCCGATATTTCAATCCCACACCCAGCCCATCAGATGCCCCTTCACGAATGCTTCACTTTGATACCTCACTCGACCCCATTGGACCATTAGTGGCTCCCTTAGCTCCAAAACGTCTATTTTCATACCCTTTGGCCACCGCGCATGCGCAGAATGCCGATATTTCAAACCCACACCCAGCCCATCAGATGCCCCTTCACGAATGCTTCACTTTGATACCTCACTCGACCCCATTGGACCATTAGTGGCTCCCCTAGCTCCAAAACGGCTATTTCCATACAATTGGCCACCGCGCCTGCGGGTTCAATTCCCACTGGGACCCTTTCATTGTATGGTGAAACCGAGGGTTCCCCACTTGCCATTTAACATGGGCGAATAGATGGGGATATTGTCGGGGACCCTGTACTAGCGCGCTGCGGGCCGGGGGAAAACCCCCAGTCAGGGTGTAGATTTTTCTCCGCGGAAGCTTTCTTCCGCGACCGCATCACCGCCAGACCGCATCACCGCGAAAGAATATACATGCCCAGGGGCCCTTTGCCGGAACTATAGTGACCCGGAGTTACCTCCCCCTAGATTGGAACTCTTCTGTGTTGGAGGTGGGAAAGGTCAGTCACGTGACGTCATCTCATTTGCATAAATGGGAAGGAATCGGTCTTTTATATACTACTGAGCTGTCTCCCATTTTAAATTAGCATTTTGTTCAATAAATGTAGAGATAATACCGTATCATATATAGTATGTTCTACATCCTTTTGCCTCATTTGCAAGCTGCTAAGAGGCGCCGTTTGTGACAATATTGTCAACGACAAATATATAGAGTTAAAACCAAAATATAAAGTCGCCGTTTGTGACAATATTGTCAACGACAAATAATATAGAGGTGAAACCAAAATATAATGTCGCCGTTTGTGACAATATTGTCAAACACAAATATATAGTTAAAACCTTTGTAAATATATATAAAACGACATAAATAGGGCCTATATATAAAGTGTTTTTTTTTTATTTTTATAAATATTTTTTGAACATAAATAACGGTAGGAAGTTAAGACGTCAAATTTAACGTAAATATAAAGTACACGAACTTGTAAAGTGTACATGTAAACCGGATATGCCCAAAGGAAGCTGCGCAATCGATGTGCGCGCGAGTAATACTGGTTAATCAAAACTGCAACTGGGTTCTGAAGCGAAACTATGACAGCGGTGAAAGCCACTCGCATGTCACAGATGTGTCGAATCAAACAATAAGATCACGTACCGGAACATATATCAGTTCACTGCCATAGTGATTTAGTAAAGGCCTATTCCAATTTTCAACAATTACTGTTATCATTTACAATCGTACTTCAGAGTTATCACATCAATTAGATATAAATACATCTACTTATAAATCACCATAAGGTATCCGAGCCTGCAGCCAATATCACGGTCTGCCCCTTTGATGTTCAATCTGCGATTCCGTCGGCCAAGTCGCTGGTTGCTATTTGCCGCATAGAAACATCAACAGAAGTTGAAATAAAACATGAAAATAAAGATATATTAATTATGCGCAACACAAATATTAGGCAATTTGAAATCATACTGAATATGAGCATATTTCATTGACTAGAATATGACCATTCATAGCCTAGTTATAGGATTTGGAATTATATTGTCGTTTTGTATCATTTATCGTTTTTCGATAATTTCCGCATTTCCAAACAAGACAAAAATTAGCAGGGAATTTGGTATAAGTACAGCGAATGTGGAAAATAATGGCTCATGAGGAACACAACATTGGCCTTTTTGTCCCCCGCCGCAACGCGGTCGGGGACTTTAAAATGGTTCGTGCTTCTTTGTGTCCGTGGATGTCCGTGGATGTCCGTCCATGTCTGTTCGAAGCGATAACTTCCTAACGCTTTGTTGGATTCTTTCGAAATTCGGAATATGCATTCCTTGCGACAAGACACCAGTCCGTATTGCATTTCAGCAACATCTGCTTGAAGGTGGCGCCACTAGTTCTTGCTTCTTCGTATCCGTGAATGTCCGTTTACGTCTGTTCGAAGTGATAACTTCCTAAAGCTTTGTTGGATTCTTCCGAAATTCGGAATATGCATACCTTGCGACAAGATGCCAGTCTGTATTACATCTCAGCAACATCTGCCTGAAGGTGGCGCCACTGGTTCTTACTTCTTTGTGTCCGTGGATGTTCGTGTACGTCCGTGCATGTCTGTTCGAAGCGATAACTTTCTAACGCTTTGTTGGATTCTTCGAAATTCAGCATTCGCATTCCTTGCGACAAGAGGCCAGTCCGTATTGCATTTCAGCAACATCTGCCTGAAGGTGGCGCCACTAGTTCTTGCTTCTTTGCATCAGTGGATGTCCGTGTACGTCCGTGCATGTCTGTTCGAAGTGATAACTTCCTAAAGTCTTGTTGGATTCTTCCAAAATTAGAATACGCATTCCTTGTGACAAGACGCCAGTCCGTATTACATTTCAGCAACATCTGCCTGAAGATAGCGCCACTGGTTCTTGCTTCTTTGAGTCCGTGGATGTTCGTGTACGTCCGTGCATGTCTGTTCGAAGCGATAACTTCCTAACGCTTTGTTGGATTCTTCCGAAATTCAGCATTCGCATTCCTTGCGACAAGAGGCCAGTCCGTATTGCATTTCAGCAACATCGGCCTAAAGGTGGCGCCACTGGGTCAAAATAGATCTTTTTCCGTGTACATCTGTTCGAAGCGATAACTTCCTAATGCTGTGTTGGATTATTCCGAAATTCGGAATACGCATTCCTTGCAACAGGACGCCAGTCCGTATTGCATTTCAGCAACATCTGCCTGAAGGTGGCACCACTGCGTTTCTCTTCTTCTTGTCCGTTCCAGTCAAAATGGGCCTTCAATTTTGCTATATGAAATCATTCTATTCCACATCATATGATTTACCCTAAAGCTTTTGCATGAACCATATTTTATTTCAGAAGTATAATGTGAAATAACTGGCGGGGAAATCCCCGCAGTACTGAATCCCTGATATTTGAATTTCGTGTCATCTTAAACGAAGGACAACATTTGCTTCAATTTTGCTAACAAATAATTGTATTGCACATCATATGATTTACCCTGAAGCTTCTGCACGAATCATTTGTGTCCACACATGTATATTACTATATTAATTACAACTGTGTTCCTAATGTTTGGGTGCACACTGTGCATATGATCAATTTCCTGAATTGAACTGAATTGAACTGAATTCAACCTTGCCGGTCTTCAGACTGACAGATGATGGCATGCAGTTGTCAGTGCAGTTGTTCATGTACAGGGAGCTTTCTATGAATGAGTTGCAACCCCAAAAGGCTTAAAATTTATCAGGCACAGACCCATGTTTTTACCCCTCGGCCAATTTTGGCCATGGGGTATTGTCATCATCTTGTACGTCCGTCTGTCCGTACATCCGTTCGTGAGCGAGATAGCCGGAAAACTGTTCCGCTGATGAATTCCAAATTTGGTATGCTTATTTACCTAGTCAAGGACCAGAAGCCTATAGAATTGGGACCTGATTGGGTGGAAACCTTAGCAGCCATCTTTAATTTCATGCAAAATGGATAATGATCCATATCTCGGAAACCATTCAACCATTCAACTGTTCAATACGAAATTTGATATACATCATCGATACATCAAGCAACTTTCAACGAATTACCAAACAGGCTTTTCTGATTAGCTGGGAACCCTGGAGGCCATCTTTAATTCATGCGAAATCGATAATGATAGCCTACATATCTCGGTTACCATTCAATTGTTTTATATGAAGGTTGGTATATATCATCGATACATCCAGATACTTTGAATCGGGACTTGATTGACTGAAAACCTTGGTGGCCATTTTAATTTAGGCAAAATCATTAATGATCTCTATATCTGATTCCGTTGGAGTGCTCAGTGTAAAATTTGGTATACATCATTGATGCATCAAGAGACTTACGATGAATGACAGATCTGGTTTCTCTGATTGAGCGGAAATCTTGGCGGCCATCTTTAATTTATTCAAAATCTTTAATGATGTTTATCTCTGATACCATTCAAATGTTCTATACGAAACTTGATTTACAGCATCGATGTATGAAGAGACTTGCATTAATGAATAACCACATTAGTTCCTCTGAGTGACCATGGTGACGGGAAGGATGGGCAACCATCTTTAATTTATGTAAAATCATTAATGATCTCTATCTCTGACACTGTTCAAATGCTCAATGTAAAATTTGGTATACATTATCGATGCATCATCTCGGTTACTTCTACACGATGTGCCTAGGATAAAGTACTATACTATACACAATTTTTTGTAATTCAGCATCGCAGAAAACCATCGATTGCGTTTTCATGGTAAAGGGTTAGGAAAGAACTAAAAATACACTTCAATGCAGAGTGATTTTGATTGACGCCAGAAATCGCTCAGAACGCTTCTTCGGCGATCTAGACCCCAGGAGCATCTGGGGCCTGGGCGGCCCCTGGATCCTCACCTAAAATGCAATGATAGTGGCCGTACCACTTTGAATTTGCTTCCGACGCCCCCTGTATTAACAGACAGTGTCAACGTACTGTTCCAGCTGTCTCCCGTTCAGTGATTGGTTATTGGACCCCGCCATTTTAAACTAATACGAGCATTTTCATTGGATCACTATTAGATAAGACCCACCCCAATCTTCATACACAACCACGCGACTGTCTCAGTTGACTGATGACATAGCGCGGCCTCGTTTTTGATTTCAAAATCTGCCGTCTAACTGGGAAAATGCTGTTGTTGCTGCATCAGCCGATCATTGGCCCCAAGATACTATAGGCTAATACATGTAGGCTACCATGCCATGAGATGATGCTTGGGATTGCATTTCGCTCACTTGCACCTACAGGTGGCGACAACTGGTGGCAAATTTAAAATTTGGTTTCCGGGCAACAGGTTGATGCCCTCAGCTTCTCGTCAAATTTGGTTTGCAGATAATGGCTTGAGATGTCACTTGGGGATGCTTCTCGGTGCTTCACTGCATGGAAACTATATCACAGAAGCAATCAACTTTCAGTCCATCGTTCTGAGGTGATCTTAAAACTTGGGAAGGCAGAAAGACCCTTCCACATCCAACGCCTATGAAGCAGCAGTTGCCTCCCTCATGTATATCCCCTGAGACCAACAATGCTAAAAAATATTGCTGCCATTTCGGCGGGGGACCTAGCATCCTCTGGCTGCTTGTTTCACTTTTGCGCTGCCTCGAAGCTGTTACTAGTAACTGAGGAATCAGTCGAAGCCGTTTTACCCCTGCGTGCTAATCGCTAAATTCTTCAAAACGTGTGTATTGAAGAGCACTTCTGGCCCGATGGGTTCTTGATGGGCATCGGTGTTAACCCTATTATATACGGTGACGAGTGAGTGAATAGGGTTTAACGTCGCTTTCAACATTTTTTCAGCTATATCACGACGGGGAAGGGAAGGGAGGGGAGTGGAAGGGGCGGGGGTATACCTACTTGTAACAGAGCAGATCTAATGTTGACATTTTATACTGCTGTCCCACCGAAATATCATGCCGTAGGCAGACATGACACCCCACTCAGTCACGTTATACTGACACCGAGCGAACCAGTCCTTGTTCTATCCTCTCAATACTGAGCGTGAGCGAGGAAGCAACAAGTTCCATTTTTCAAGTCTTTGGTATGACCCGGCCAGGGATTGAACCCAGTAATTACCGCTTACGAATATCAACAGTTCATTTTATTCAAATTACGTTATACTAACTTAAAACCTAAAACGTTTGAGATCAAGTAAGCGTATCATGCTATAATAAATGATCTCGTTAATGAAAACGAGGAACGGTGAACGCAACAGTACAATCCACACTGGTGGTTCCCACAGTAGGTGCCATTGTTCTTTCATAATTTGAGAACAGTACGTTTGATGATACAAGCATTGCGCAACCGGTTCCTCATGAGCCATTAGTTTCCACATTCGCTGTACTTATACCAAATTCCCTGCTAATTTTTGTCTTGTTTGGAAATGCGGAAATTATCGAAAAACGATAAATGATACAAAACGACAATATAATTCCAAATCCTATAACTAGGCTATGAATGGTCATATTCTAGTCAATGAAATATGCTCATATTCAGTATGATTTCAAATTGCCTAATATTTGTGTTGCGCATAATTAATATATCGTTATTTTCATTTTATTTCAACTTCTGTTGATGTTTCTATGCGGCAAATAGCAACCAGCGACTTGGCCGACGGAATCGCAAATTGAACATCAAAGGGACAGGCCGTGATATTGGCTGCAGGCTAGGATACCTTATGGTGATTTATAAGTAGATGTATTTATATCTAATTGATGTGATAACTCTGAAGTACGATTGTAAATGATAACAGTAATTGTTGAAAATTGGAATAGGCCTTTACTAAATCACTATGGCAGTGAACTGATATATGTTCAGGTACGTGATCTTATTGTTTGATTCGACACATCTGTGACATGCGAGTGGCTTTCACCGCTGTCATAATTTCACTTCAGAACCCAGTTGCAGTTTTGATTAACCAGTATTACTCGCGCGCACATCGATTGCGCAGCTTCCTTTGGGCATATCCGGTTTACATGTACACTTTACAAGTTCGTGTACTTTATATTTACGTTAAATTTAACGTCTTAACTTCCTATCGCTATTTATGTTCAAAAAATATTTATAAAAATTTACCTCTATTTGTTTGTCGTTGACAATATTGTCACAAACGGCGACTTTATATTTTGGTTTTAACTCTATATCTTTATCGTTGACAATATTGTCACAAACGGCGCCTCATAAGCTGCAGTAAATGTGGCGGTAGTAGCGGAAAATGAGTTTGCGTTTTAATCATCTTCATCCCGATATCTGTTGCTACGTTTTTATTGCTTGACAAACTCCCATCAACTCCAAATAATTAATATCACACGCTTAAAACTAAAGCGTTGAAACTTACTCGTAAAGTGTTGAAATAACCCTTTAATGTGTCCACAGGGATTGCAGTAGTACATAGAGAGCAAATGGAGGCCTATTTTTTGGGCACCGGGAAAATTCGCCATCTGTTGGTCCATGTTAAATCGCAATCGGGAACCCTCAAATTACGGTCGATATAGGGCGCCACCAGCTCAAGGATCTCATTTGTCCAATCAGAAGCGAGTATTTCAAATCCGTCACAGAGCTCTCGTCCAATCAGAAGCGAGTATTTCAAATCCGTCACAGAGCTCTCGTCCAATCAGAAGCCGTCATTTTTTTTTAAATAGTTCCGAAGCATCAATGGCCTGTACAGGGTCCTCGACAATATCGCCATCTATTTGCCCATGTTAAATGGCAAGTGGGGAACCCTCGGTTTCACCATACAATGAAAGGGTCCCATATGATACAAACCAAGGTTGAAAATAGCATATATATGTCTACTACCAATGTTAATGTATACGGGGAATACCTAAATAGACGTTTTGTGACGTTTTGTGACGCGGTGTAAAGGTTTCCACCGTGGTGGAAACCTTTGCGCGCCGGGGTCAAATGTCATATACACGCACGCATACACACACGCATACACACTCGCAAGCACACATAGACGCATACACACACACACACACATACACGCACACGATACACACACAAACGCATACACACACACATACACGCGTACACACACACACACACGCAATCACACACACGCAAGCACACACACACACACAAACACACACACACACATACGCACTCAGGCACACATACCCACGGATGGGGTTTAGGAGGTTAGGACCTTATGAGGTAATGTGCAATGTACCCAACAAGGAATGTAAGCAGAGGAGGCCCTTAGGTGGTAAAACCTTGAGAGGTAAATGCACACAATAGAAAAAAAACAAGGAGGTATGTGTACATACATCTTAAAGTGGGTGTGTACCTTGTGAGGTAAGTTTGGTATAATACAAAGGGAAAATAAACAAAGTGACAATACTTCCAGGAAATCTGGATATATTATATCGCATTGTTTTCAGTGGCTCTCTTAAACTCTGATTGAATCAACTCTTGTAGCAATGCTTGATGCTTAGTATTACGCACCGCAAATGACAGATCCTCCATAAGTAAACTCCAACACATGGAGCGAAGGATGGGATTGTTGTGGTATGAAGGTACCACTACTGAACACACGAAATCGTGATGGAAATTTTGTATTCGCCACTCATCTCATAGGGTGACATTTAGAGTCTGTAAAATCTCTGAGAGAAATTGCAAGAATAAATATATGAACAAAGCTTTCAGACATATAGACAACAGATCTAGTAAATTCAATATACGCTCGAACGTGCCATTTTGATGTTGTCCTTTAAGAATTATGGAAATATAGTTACGATAAATCAGTCAGATCACGATGTCATGCTCGAGACATTTTGTCCTGCCTTAATGAAGTACCACCTCACAAAGTGGCATGGCACTTCACCAGTTGTATTATGCCGACACTGGCTAGGTAGTCCCTAGATTAGTTGCCTTTTACGGCAAGTTAACAAGGGAGCTGGGAACCTATTCTACTCGGGAACTCCCATGGAACAGCATGATCAAATTCTTAGCTCTAAATACACTGTTCTATATAGCTCACAATCAAGTAAATTTGATCTTAGAAATATAGAGGAAGGTCGGTCATCTTCAACAATTTTCTGCTCTATTCTAACTTAATTGCACAAGGAACATGAATTCGGAGATCTTAAGCTTAACATATAGAATTTGACCTTTAGAAAATCGGTCAAGGTCAGCAATATTCAATAGACTTCAGTTCCAGGCATGAGTGGTATAAATTTGGACAATGTAGGTATAATCCTTAATGAAATATTGTACAACTAGAATCTGACCTGCATAAAATAGGTCAAGGTCAGTCATCTTCAGCACACCTCTGGACCATCAGCAGATGTATACATAGTATTAATTTGGAGAACCTATATTTTTCTTCATGTTATATCATAATGAACAGTATTTGATCTGAAAAAAATAGGTCACGGTCAGTCAACTGGGATAGGCTTCTTGTCCATCACCAGTTGCACATGTGATATGAATTCGAAGACCCCAGCTTTAATCCTTCAAAAAATATAGTAAATACTAGAATTTGACCTTGATAAAATAGGTCAAGGTCCATCATTTTCAATAGGCTTCTGGCCCCTTCACCAGATGCGCAAGTGGTATGAATTTAAAATGCCTGGCTATAATCCTTGTTCCGACATCGTGTTCAGACGGATAGATGGACAGACAATGCCGACGATGACATTACCCTTCGGGCAAAAACTATTGGAGTTACATCTCGGACATGAAGCTATATCTTGACTAGAGGTTGGAATAAAGAAATTGGCAATCTCGTTGCCATTGCCACAGCAGCTATGGACTGAGGTGACGTGCAACACATTGTCTGACTTGGATGTATCCAGCCACCTCGAATTATGTTGAAATTTATTTTAGTTATAGCACCAGGACAGTGACTATAGGAAAAGAGTCAATCTGTTTGCCAACAAGCATTCAATTGAACCGAATGGCCAGAATGAAAAGGCGATCAGAGAATGTAGTAGATTTTCTGCATCTAGGAGATGAGGATAACTAAATCTGAATTTCGTGGGATGGGCCAGGGTGTAGTGGATGCTTGCAGTCAATGCATCATCAGGTATGCTATCTGAAAATATCAGCGTATGGGGTCAGGCAAAGCTTAATTTTTGAGATACAGGGTGGGGGCTCAGTTCCGGGGTGGGGGATATACCCCAGGGTGTATCGAGACGAGAGCAGTCAATGCAGCAGGAGGTATGCTACTTGAAAATATCTGGATATGGGGTCCGGACTCCAGTGGGGCTTAGTCTTGGAGATACAGGGTGGGGCTCAGTTCATACAGGGTGGGGCTTAATTCAGTGGGGAGGGGCTTAGCTTTGGAGATACAGGGTGGGGACACAGTTCAGTGGGGAGGGGGATATACATCCAGGGTGTAGTGGATGGGTGCAGTCAATGCATCATCAGGTATGCGATCTGAAAATAGCAGCATATGGGGTCAGGCGAAGTTTAGTTTTGGAGATACATGGTGTGGCTCAGTTCGGGGGGGGGGATATACCCTAGGGTGTAGTGAATGAGTGCAGTCAATGTATCCAGGGTGTAATGGATGGGTATAGTCATTGCAGCATCAGGTGTGCTATCTGGAAATATCAGCATATGGTGGTTGGGCGAGGCTTAGTTTTGGAATTGCAGGGTGGACGCTCAGTTCCGGAGGGGGGGGGGGGGAATATCCCGAGGGTGTGTGGTGGATGGGTGCAGTGCATCATGAAAATATCAGCATATGGGGTCAGGCGAGGCTTAGTTTGTGAGATACAGGTTGGAGCTCAACAGGGGGGAGGGATATACCCCCAGGGTGTCGTGGATGGGCCTACACAGGTTGGAGCGGTCACTGGAATGTTGACAACAGTCAGCCAAACGTCATCAATCCATAGTACAGATATTGCTTCGCAATCCCTCCTGAATGTTAAACTGTGTATGCAAATCTGTGCGAGTTCTGAATGAATGAGATCGCCATCATAAAATATGTCCCACCTAATGGCGGCCTCATAAAAATGATGGCAAACACTCGTATTGTTCATTCCTATCCAAGATAAACAGAGTGAAGACAATCTTGCTGCAATAAACCAGTGAATTTTTATTCAGAACTATTCAGCAACTTGATAATTAACACAACTCTTGCATTCAACAGCAATGAAAATAACCTTAACTCTTTGCCCCATGGGGATGCCATTTGACGCCCCTTCCTAGTCCATGATGACGCCATTTGACGCCTTATGTAATAAATTAACCTCATTCAATAATATTTTATTTCAGAAAATATCAAACATTCTAAATTATTGGTCACTGTAAAAGTAATATAACTAGAGCCTATGGGCTTTAATGAGATCTGGTAGCTGGGTTATTGCATGTATTGGGCGATAAGTTTGTAATGAAATAAACGCACAACTATATACTTAATTTCAAGTTAGGCACAGGTGGCACCAGGCACGAATGTATGTGGCTAAAACGCAATCACAAGTTACATCCTGTTACAAGGTATATAAAGGACCGTTCGCGCCATAACGCATCCTTCAAATGTTTTAACTTCTTAAACGTTTAAAAATTGTAAAGCTTTAAAAAGTTTAAACGTTTAAACTTGAATCAACATGTTATGAACCGACATTTTCCTGTTAAAAAGCAAATGTTTCCAGTTGTAAATTCGCGACTTCAGACGTTTCCTGTCAAAAGAAAAATTCGGTCTTTTAAAGGTTTCAGGTTGTGATCGTCCAATCAAATTTTTTATTTGGGCCGCGTGTATTCCAACAACTAAACCAACACGTGCAAATCTCCACTGGCAAACGTTTCGGGTATGTAGTGTATTTTAACCAATGAAGACCGTTCTTACAAATAAGGTTTTGGAGAATATCTTTGGCACCGGGACAATTTGCGCAGGACATGATGCACGGTGGGTATGAGGAATACAATATGCGCGAATATTTGTAAGGGTTATTTTTATTGGTTCAAACAGACTACATAGCGGAAACGTTTTGCCAGGGGACACGTGTTGATGTTGAGGTTTGAACATACGTGGCAGCAATAAAAAAATCTGACTGGACGATCACAACTGGTAACGATTTCCCTTAAACCGGAGACGTTTAAAAGTCTCGATATATACTACTGGAGGTGTTTGCCTTTTGACAGGAAACGTCTAAAGTATTGGACGTTACAACAGCAAGCGTTTGCTTTTGGACAGGAAAGGTCTTCCAAATGTCAATTCATGGCATCTGATTGGTTGGTGCAAGTTAAACGTTTAAATTTATTAAACGTTTGGATTTATGGCGCGAACGGCCCTTCTTAAAAGGTACTGACATAATGAAGTTGAACATACCAAAGAAAGGCAGTCCTAGGATAAAAGTAACTCCGAAAATGGAAGCCGAAATATAGAATATTATATCACAATGACTTCCATTTTCGGAGTTACTTTTATCGTAGTTTGTGTGAAATTGATCTGTGGGAACAATGAAAGGTAGTCCTATCATGAGGGAGGTTGCACACATTACGCTAACCATGTGTTACCCAATTAATTTCCGTCCAATTAGACACTACAGTAGGTGCTCATCCAAACTTGACTCAACCAAAATAGCTGAACTTTGCTCTTTATCTTAATATAATATCTTTACATAATTCCTCCAATACGTCAGTTCGGGATTTCAGATGAACACCATGACCACCATGTTAATTTAACCAGCATAAAGAAAGCAATATGATACCATGGTATTGTCGGTGTTGCGTTGAAACTGCAAACTGACCTGTTGAGAATTCGATGGAAAAAGGGGCCAGTGGAATAAAGTCTAGGCCTAAATACCCACATGGAATTAAGGTTAGTTTGTACAGAACATACATATACCTAAGGGTAAATAAGAGAGATTATACCTAGGGGTAAATAGAGATTGATTTGGTGTTATGAGTGAGAAGGGCTGGACATCAAGGTTGATGATGGTTATGTCACAAGTTAGGATAAGACAAGACATGTATTATTACACTTTCTTGATATTCCACAAGTTGACTGGCAGAGTACAAGATAGGAAAGGATGATAAGATATGTTACAGCTTGCTCTTGTGAGAAAAGCAAACAGTGGCCTGCAAAGGTGATGAGACAATGGTAGCCAGGTTGGCTGCTATGGTAGAGCATCTCTCACATATACACCTAACCAGCTAAACTGTATAATTTTCTCAGCAGAGTCCAAGCTTTGGTAAAGTGACGATACCAGTCTGCCATACTTTAGAGCGTATTTGTGGGAAAACAATGAACAGAGTAGTATTTAATGCACATAAGGGATCAAATATATGCCAAGTGATTATTAGTGACTAAATATAGACATACAAAAGCCTTTCAATCACTACTTGAAGGATCCCCAAAACACATCTCTGTGGAACTACTTTCATGCAGCGTAAGGCTATCCCGTGAGTCGTTTTGCACTTTTGTCCTTTTTCCTACAGCATTCTAAAGAGCCTCTGGCTTACGCCAGATCTCAAAAAAATAATAAACCTTTGACACCAGCCCTCCAATAGATTTGTACCTGACAATTTACAGGTGATCAGCGAAAAGGTCTAAGGGGCAGCCTAGAAAAGCCTGTATGGTTTAGAAAGGGGCGTCAAATGGTGTCATCATGGGGCAAAGAGTTAAAGTGATCGTAAACCATCAAGTAAAGTTTCCATCAAATGAAAGACCATTGCAAACAGTGTCGAGAAATATTTATTGTAATTTTTTTACGATTTTATTACACTGAGTAAACTGCAAATAAAGCATGCTATTCTATGGTGGTCTGTTGCAAATCATATCTAGGTCCATTGACGTCACACTGCCTTAATACATATATTTCAAACTGTGTATGCACTTTCCAATGCTTGATTAAAGCTTAAGGTGCGTTTCAACACAGACTCACTGTTCCAATGTGTATGTTTCACCAAATCTGGGAAATTAAATACAAGATTCAAATTGACTTGACACTTATGAGTTACCATCTCCCAGATTTTGGTGAAACATGCACATTGGAACAGTGAGTGTGTGTTGAAAAAAATATATATATATGATAATTCAATAATTTATCCAGGTATTCCCTTAAAGTGATCGTAAACCCTCAACTAAAGTTTCCATCAAATGAAACACCATTGGAAACTGTGTGGAAAAATAGTAATTGTAATTTTTTATGATTTTATTACAGAGTAAACTGCAAATAAAGCATTGTATTCTACGGCGGTCTGTTGCAATCATATTTAGGTTCAGTGACATCACACTGCCTTAATACATATATTTCAAACTGTGTATGCACTTTCCAATGCTGGATTCAAGCTTAAGGTGTGTATACTTGAGTTTCAACACACTCACTGTTCCAATGTACATGTTTCAGCAAAATCTGGAAGATGGTAACTCATAAGTGTCAAGTCAATTTGAATATTGCATTTAATTTCCCAGATTTTGGTGAAACATGCACATTGGAACAGTGTGTTGAAACTCCAAGTATACACACCTTAAGCTCGAATCAAGCATTGGAAAGTGCATACAAAGTTTGAAATATATGTATCAAGGCAGGGTGACGTCACGGGACCTAAATATGATTGCAACAGACCACCATAGAAAAGCATGCTTTATTTGCAGTTTACTCTCTGTAATAAAATCGTAAAAAATTACAATAAATATTTTTCAACACTTCGCAATGGTCTTTCATTTGATGGAAACTTTACTTGAGGGTTTACGATCACTTTAAATACCAGGTAATGAATACGCATATTTTATGCCATCTTAGGGCAGTGCACATACCTGATATGGATACACACAATAATTGTTCACCAAGGACAATGCACATGTTTGATAAGGAATCAACACAGGCAAATTCCACAATATGACAAAGCCATGTTACATTACATCAATACTGTTAATTTGTGTTTCATTCATCTTTCTTTTAAACATGCTATTGAACAGATTACGATAGATCAGTTTGGATTTTGAAGAATTTGGCTATTTTTATCTAGGGTAACCAAACTTTTGCACTTGTTACCAACAGCCCCAAAATTCTAAGTTGTGTTATATAGCAAAGGGTAAAACTTCAACTAAAATTCCTTGTTGCAACTCACGTATTAAAGGAATTTCACTGAGATTTTAAGTTGTTCTGGCATAAAAAATTGACTTCAGGTGGATTTGTCTACAAAAGAGCTTGTAAAGCAAAATGTCAGTTTCAAGGTAGGCTACAAAAAATTATCTTTGATGATCTGTTATCCATTCAATGTGATGTTGGCCCCTTCCTCTGGTGTCAAGTATTCAAAATTATTATGGACGGAAATTGATGAGAGAAACAGCCATTCCTTTCTACTGTGCAAGATCTGACAGACAGCTGAGCGAAGTTCACACATAACATATACCACTTATTAGTACCCTGCAGATAACACGCTCCATCAAATATTTGTCGAGTAAAATAACAAGCATTCTGAGAACCCCAACATCTCGCCTTGCGGGGTCATCCGCCGAAGCTGCAGCAGTATTGAAAGCATACATGTAGAGCAACCAATAACGTCTGGAATAGGTGATGTGGTACAGACAATTATGTCTGGAATAGATTATCTGGTTCAGACAATAACATCAGTCCCATGTGAGATTAACGGCATATAAGTTAATCCCATGTAGGATGGATAGGTCAGTGCCGTGGGATTACTGCTGCACAGGGCAGTCCAGTGCGAGATTACTGCTAGATAGTTCAGTCCCATGTGAGATTACTGCTGGATAGGCCAGTCCTGTGTAGGATTACTGCTGGATGGACCAGTCCCGTGTGTTATTACTGCTGGATAGTCCAGTCCCAAGTAGCATTACTGCTGGACAGGCCGGTCCCGTCTGGGACTACTACTATTGGGTAGATGAGTCCATAGGCAGTCAAGTGTAGGATTACTGCTGCATAAGGCAATCCTATCCGAGATTACGGCTGGGGAGGCCAGTCCCGTGTGGGATTACTGCTGGAAAGGCTAAACCTGTGTGGGATTACAGCGGAATAGGTCAGTCCCATGTAGGATTATGGCTAGATAGGTCAGTGCCATGTGGGATTACTGCTGCATATTGCAGTCCAGTGTCATATTACTTCTGCATAGGTCAGTCCCGTGTGAGATTACTGCTGCATAGGCCAGTCCCGTGTGGGATTACTGCTGGATAGGCCAGTCCCATGTGGGATTACCGCTGGATAGGCCAGTCCCATGTGGGATTACTGCTGGACAGGCCAGTCCAGTCTAGGATTACTGCTAGATAGATGAGTTCCGTTTTGGATTACTGCTGGATAGGCCAATGCCATTTGGGATTACTGCTGGATAGGTCAGTCCCGTGTGGGATTACTACGGGAGAGCTGTGACCTAGGAAAACATGAAACATGTCCACCAAGTTTTATAATCATCCCATGAAAGGTTCAACAAACTTTCCATGTACAGATCTACATGTAAATTTTTGCCCAACAAAAACCTTATCAATAGAAAGGTACAAAGTCTAAACTGCAATAATTAGGAAAAAATTTCATATTTAAGGTCATATTTCTTAAATAGCACATGCACATCGAATCACATTGAACTTGGGTAGCAAGTGTCGAACTCATCCAATGAAAACTGACAGGTTCAGAAAACTTTCCATGTACAGGTGTACATGTATATACATGTACATTATTATTGGCAGATCAAGACAAAACCCTCAAAATTTGAACAAACATTTATATTTCATCTCCTAAATAGCACAGGTACATCTTCTAATCATAAGGAACATGTGTACCAAGTTTCATAATCGTTCAATGACAGCTGAACTGCAGCAAACTGGTGTACAGATGTACATGTGCACTTCAGCTAAACACAAAACTCCATCATTTGCCATAATTTGGAGAAAAATTAATATTTCATCTGAAAACTAGTACATCCTCCAATTATAAGAACCACGTGTACCAAGTTTCGTAATCATCCAATGAGAGCTGACAACTGCAGCAAACTTATCATGTACATGTATATGTATACATGTAGAGGCCTAAATGTACAATTTACCTAAACAGAAAACTCATTCAATGGCCATAATTTTGAGAAAAATTAATATTTCTTCTCAAAAATAGCACAGGTACATCCTCTAATCATAAGAAACATGTGTACCAAGTTTCATAATCATCCAATGACAGTTGACAATTGGAGCAAACTTACCATGTACATGTATAATTCACCTAAACAGAAAACTCATTCATTTGCTATAACTTTGAGAAAAATTAATATTTCTTCTCGAAAATAGCACAGGTACATCCTCTAATCATAAGAAACATGTGTACCAAGTTTCATAATCATCCAATGGCAGCTGACAACTGGAGCAAACTTTCTAAGTACATGTATATGTATACATGTAGAGGCCTACATGTACAATTCACCTAAACAGAAAACTCATTCATTTGCCATAATTTTAAGAAAAATTAATATTTCTTCTCGAAAATAGCACAGGTACATCCTCTAATCATAAGAAACATGTGTACCAAGTTTCATAATCATCCAATGACAGCTGACAACTGGAGCAAACTTTCTAAGTACAGATGTACATGTGCACTTCAGCTAAACTCATTCATATGGATTTTAACATTGGAGCACCCCAGGGGTAGTGCGCCTGCGTTTTTCTCTCTGAATGACCCCATTAAGTTTATTTTTTATGTCTTCCCATGTTCTCTTGCGGTTTGATTTATATTTAGAGACTTCCTGGTAATTGAGGCATGCTGCTTTTCCTGGGGCTTTCAAAGCTTGAACTTCATCCGAGAAGAATTTCTCAGCCTCTTTCGTCTCTTCTGGTAACCATGGAAGTTTTTCTGAATAATTAGAAAATGTACACATTTAGTTAAACAGGAGGTGAGATCTAAGAAACAAGAGTCCAAGGGGCTTCAATATACGCCCGTATATCTGAAATTACACTGGTCTGAATTTCTAGATTGTTAATGGCTTTGATCCGAATTGGTAGCTAGCAATCCAGAGAAAGGTCTACGATTTTATGCTTCTGAGACTGTTACACACATCACATCTTATATTGAATAATAAACTAAAATAGGCTGAACTCTTGGTAAATAGGTGACCCTGAAACAGAGCTCACATATCCCACACTGAAATCGACAATAGTCAAACACAAGAAAATAGTAGTTTTCTTTCAAATGGATTCCTTTCAGACGAGAAAATTTTCCATGAAGGTAGAAGGATGTGAAGAAAGTGATGAAGTAAACCTTTGTTCTTGAGTTAATAAACAGGTGTAAAGTTCATAAAGGACCCCTCTCCTCATTAAATTAGTAAATGTGTGGTTTTAAATTCACAACAAGTAAATGTAGCCATTTCTTACATGTATCAAACATGAGAGACAACTCCACAGGACAAATGCCATATACATATAGGGGAGACAAGTCTGAATATCCCAACCTAACACTTGTAGGCAGCTAAACTTGACAAATTGATCTCTCTTTGCAATGCGAGTAAGCTGTACCCGAAGTTTGGTATCAATCCATACATTGAAACTAGAGATATCGCATGGACAACTAATGTTAATGGGCGAATGGACAGAATGCAACATCGCATTACATGATCTCGTCTTCGACAGGTATATGATAATGTGACTTTTAATGATTTCTTGACTTTGGGGTCACAGTGACCTTGATTTTTGACCCACATTTTGGCATGTAACATATCATGTCCCTCTAATATATCTAGTGGCACAAAAAAAGGCTATTTTTAAGGATTTCAAATTTTTGGGTCACAGTGACCTTGACCTTGAATCTTGACCTACATTTTGGTACACGACGCATTGTCTTCCCTCAATATCTCAAAAATCTTCACAAGTCCAGGTAAATCCTAAATCCTTGGAGAGGGTTTACCTTGACATTTTTGGTCTTTCGAATGAGTTCTTGAGTCGACGCCTCCATTATACAATCTCGTACATTTCATCCACTGCGCTTGTTTTGAATAAGCATGTCGATATCCCAAGCTTGCGGTTTTTGCTTTGACTTCCGATGTTGATTTCAACTTGACATCAAAGCAGTGGAGTCCGCAATGAAATTCAATCCTGTCATATCTCATACCTAGCAGCGGATTGGCCTAATCAACTGGCTTAGCGCATTCACTGATTGGGTTGATTTAGAGGAAACCTCTTGATCTATTTATAACCAGAACTCATATGGGTAACTAACCAAGCCAGTCGATACACTGGCTCGCGAGGATGTGTATCAATGGACACAAGAAATCATGATTTTTAATAATTTCCTGATTTTGGGGTCAGTGACCTTTGACCTTGACCTATATTCTGGTATGCGACACCTCGCTTCCCCCATTGAATCCACTCACCAAAAATTAGAACTGTAGTAGAAAACTATCAATGATTTCCTGATTTTAGGCAACAGTGACCTTTGACCTCTGACCTTGACATTAATTTTGGTACGCGACACATCGTCTCCACCTAGCGTATCCACTCACAAAAAATTGCCACTGTGGATAGAAAACATTCACAGATATAGACCGGACACGAACAATTCAGTGATTTCCTGTTTTTTAGGCCTTTGACCTCTGACCTTGACCTTCATTTTGGTAAGCGACACATCGTCTCCACGTAGGGTATCCACTCACCAAAAATTGAAACTGTAGATAGAAAACTGTCCCAGATATAGACCGGACACGGGGAACGGACGGACGAACACCGCCATCACATAATACGTCCGCCTTTTTGGCGGGCGTATAAAAATACCTGTAGAAATAATATTTCGCTAGCTATGGTATAAGTTTTGCTAGCTATGCTATTCAAGATAAAGTACAATGAACGCGAGTTGACGATTCAGATCAGCTCCGTCCCCATCACACTGAAACATTGGCAATAATAACATCTCCGTCATATTACGATGATGCCCCTGCTTGTGAGTCAAGTCCTGTCGCACAGACACAGTGCAGGGATGAGACTGGTGTTCTGGAAAAAACTCTGAAAATACTGACCCC
Source organism: Hanleya hanleyi (assembly GCA_036873755.1). Lineage (NCBI taxonomy): Eukaryota > Metazoa > Mollusca > Polyplacophora > Lepidopleurida > Hanleyidae > Hanleya > Hanleya hanleyi. The sequence goes on from JAVTVY010016250.1 coordinate 48,017, forward strand.
TCCTAAGAAAAGTGGATATTTGAAGGATTTGGCTATGGAACAAGACTTTTCAAAATTTTACTCTTCAACAGAAAACTCTGAGAAGTCTCATCCCTGACAGTGCCCCACCAGTTTCAGTATCCTGACACTGGTCGCACAGGCTTTGGGGTGGTCGCCTTGCAGGACAAGCTGACCCAGAGAGCAGGGGATCTATTCTACCCAAGAATCAAAAGGAGGATCCTTCCCTGGAATCCCCATAGGGGTCCTTATAATGAATCTTAATTGATACCAATGGCAAATGGCCATACAAATACAGGTCCTCAATAGGGAAGAACATACACCTAATTGGTACAAACACACCTAATAGGGATGAACACACACCTAATTGGGACAAACACACACCTAATAGGGAAGAACACACACCTAATGAGGAAGAACACACACTCAATAAGGAAGGGCATACACACACACATATTGTTTTTACATTGAATTACCCCGTATTAATCAGTCTCGAACTGGAGGTAAACGACATGGCGGTTAAGCAGGTAATTGGCCTAGGTATGTTTGTTGAGAAGTTTTTCACTTTTGTTCCAAAAAGTTTTTAAACGTCTTTTTCTGTAGACAAAGCATCAAAATGATTTTCGATTGAGGTGTCCCATTATCTGTACATTTAAAAATCATTTGTGACAAAACCTTCAGAATGCACAAATAGTGCAAACATGCATTTTCGCATGCACATACAAACAGAATCCATGCAATCGGAGACAATTTCATCATTGTTTACAAAATGAACGAGAGATCCTGAAGGATCTTGGCGCCCACCATTGTCCGATAATTGTAAGCTAATGACTAGAGGATCTTTTTGTCCATTGTTACTAAGTACAAACGATTGATTTGTAATTTTGTTTACAGAATTTCGAATCTGAGCGAAAAGGATCGGAAAAGGTCACTGAAAAACACCAAGATATAATCTAAGTTTCAGGAGTTTCAAGATTTCTAGAAACTGTACTTATGTCGGTTGTTATAATACAAGAGAAATGAGCGAAGTTAGTATGAAAGTGAATGTACATGTACGGAGGATTCTTCGCCTTTATTTCGTAGTATTTTTTTATTTATTTTTTTGCACGTGTCATCATTGGGTACTGGAAGCGAAGACCAATCTATTTGACACTTTGGCATGAGCTATGAAACATACTTAAGATTTTATAATTAAGAACGAGTGCTAATTCTGTTCTGTTTATACGGCTATGTTGAGATATCTCTTTTAAGATACCATGCCTGAAAATAGTAAGATGGTACACTATTTAATACTGAAGGGATCCGGTCTGCGCAGTAATGTTGACACTTCGGAAGTGCCTGAATCCTGATTATCTTCCTTAAAAAAAAAGGCATCTTGCATATCGAGACCCTAAGGGGAATCTGTGTACCAATAAAGATCCATGCAGTAGTTCCTGAGTAATGACGATAAAGTTTCATGGGGAAATCGAAGATGGCTGCCTGGTGGCTATACTGGATTTTCAAATCGTACCAGGAAAGGTATCTTGCACAACTAGATCCCAAGGGGAACCTGTGTACCAAATTTGAGAAAGATCCATGCAGTAGTTCCTGAGAAATCGCGATAAGGTTTCATGGGAAAATCCAATATGGCTGCCTGGTGGCCATATTGGTTTTTTCGAATCGGACCGAAAAAGGTATCTTGCACAACTAGACCCCAAGGGGAACCTGTGTACCAAATTATAAAAGATCCATGCAGTAGTTCCTGAGAAATCACGATAACAAGGATTCATGGAGAAATTCAAGATGGCTGCCTTGTGGCCATATTGGATTTTCGATTCGGACCGAAAAAGGTATCTTGCAAAACTAGACCCCAAGTGGAACCTGTGTACCAAATTTGAGAAAGATCCATACAGCACTTCCTGGGAAATGATGATAAAGTTTCATGGGGAAATCCAAGATGACTGCCTGGTGGCCATATTGGATTTTCGAATCGGACCAAAAAAGTTTTCTCGCAAAACTAGACCCCAAGGGAAACCTGTGTACCAAATTTGAGAAAGATCCATGCAGTAGTTCATGAGGAATTGCAATAACAAGGTTTCAAAGGAAAATCCAAGATGGCTGCCTGGTGGCAAATTTGGTACATAGGTTCCGCTTGGGGTCTAGTTGTGCAGGATACCTTTTCTGGTCCGATTCGAAAATCCAATATGGCCACCAGGCAGCCATCTTGGATTTCCCCCATGAAACCTTGTTATTGGGATTTCTCAGGAACTTCTGCAGAAGTTCCTGGTATCTTGCACAACTAGACCCCAAGGGGATCCAATGTACCGAAGTTGAGAATGATCCATGAAGTAGTTCCCGAGAAATTGCGATAACAAGGTTTCATGAAGAGATCCAACATGGCTGCCTGGTGGCCATATTGGATTTTCGAATCCGACCAGAAAAGGTGTCTTGCACAACTAGACCCCAAGGGGAACCTGTGTACCGAATTTGAGAAAGATCCACCCAGTAGTTCCTGAGAAATCGCGACAACAATAATTGTTTAAGGACGGACTGATGGATGACGGATGATGGACCACTGACAAAAAGTGATTTGAACAGCCCACCATCTGGTGATGGTGGGCTAAAAAATTGCAACTGTGGATAGAAAACATTCACAGATTTGGACCGGACACGAACACTTCAGTGATTTCCTGTTTTTTTAGGCCTTTGACCATTGACCTCTGACCTTCATTTTGGTAAGCGACACATCGTCTCCCCGTAGGGTATCCACTCACCAAAAATTGGAAATGTAGATAGAAAACTGTCCCAGATATAGACCGGACACGGGGGACGGACGGACAGACAGACGGAAACTGCCATCACATAATACGTCCGCCTTTTTGGCGGGCTTATAAAAATACCTGTGGAAATAATATTTCGCTAGCTATGGTATAAGTTTTGCTAGCTATGCTATTCAAGATAAAGCACAATGAATGAGAGTTGACGATTTAGATCAGCCCTGTCCCCATCACACTGAAGCATTGGTAATAATAAGAACATCTCAGTCATATACGATGATGCCCCTGCTTGTGAGTCAAGTCCTGTCGCACAGACACAGTGCAGGGATGAGACTGGTGTTCTGGAAAAAACTCTCAAAATACTGACCCCTCCCAAGAAAAGCGGATATTTGAAGGATTTGGCTATGGAACAAGACTTTTCAAAATTTTACTCTTCAACAGAAAACTCTGAGAAGTCTCATCCCTGACAGTGCCCCACCAGTTTCAGTATCCTGACACTGGTCGCACAGGCTTTGGGGTGGTCGCCTTGCAGGACAAGCTGACCCAGAGAGCAGGGGATCTATTCTACCCAAGAATCAAAAGGAGGATCCTTCCCTGGAATCCCCATAGGGGTCCTTATAATGAATCTTAATTGATACCAATGGCAAATGGCCATACAAATACAGGTCCTCAATAGGGAAGAACATACACCTAATTGGTACAAACACACCTAATAGGGATGAACACACACCTAATTGGGACAAACACACACCTAATAGGGAAGAACACACACCTAACTGTGACAAACACACACCCAATAAGGAAGGGCACACACATACACATATTGTTTTTACATTGAATTACCCCCTACTAACCACAGTCTCGAACTGGAGGTAAACGACATGGCGTTTAAGCAGGTACAGTGAAAACTTAAAAAACTCCGACCACTGGAAACAACGGAACCTTGTCATGACCGACCAAACTCTCCGGTCCACTTTTTCTCCAATGTTAATTGCCTATACCAAGACCCTGAATACACCGGAAACTGTCCCCTTCAGAACCGACCGTGTTTTTAAATGCAAACCTATCTAAACAATGTTAATTGGCCCTGAAATCACCGATGTTGCATGCTATCCGACCGACTGACAACTCACGCACCAGGAGGTCGGTCGACAGTCGACTCGGCTATAATCCGCTAAGAACATTCAGCACGCTCAAACATGTAGCAGTCAATTACACAAGGTGTTTGTTTGTCTTTGTCTTTCTGCCGTTAACTCACTATAGTATAATAAATACTGGTCCTAGGGGGCCACACCTGCAATAACACTGGTGAAAACCCAGACTCCCTCGTGGCCGGTTATTCCCCGTCAGACATATTTAACTGTGACGAGACTGGTTTGTTTTTCCGTGCAATGCCAGACAAGACACTCGGAAGAAAAGGGGAGAGTACAAGTGGTGTAAATCCAATCCGCAATCCGCAAATCCAGGCCATGACAAGCATAACAGAGGATCTGATCGTGAAGGAGCAGAGCAGGAAAGAGCAATCCACGCTCGATAGGGTTTTCACTAAATATTAAAGTGCTACAACTGACAATTATTACATGTATTCAAATATATAAGTTCATTATATTATTATATTGGCGTATTTATATATTTCGCATTGTGCTGACTTGAGCGCTATAGACCCGACACCTTATGTGACCTACATTGTACCGAAGTTGCGTCATCTTATACACTTTCCTTCATACCATCTTCTATATATTTTCATCATAAATGTGCATTGTAAATATAAACGATCAACATCATTTATAGTATTGCATATAATTTATTTATTTTGTGTGTCGAATAAAAAGTATTGTAGCACAGTCCTCGTATTAGCCTACTTCCTTCCTTCAGCGTTGTTGTTGTCTCTCAGCCAGACGCCAAAATCATCAACCCTGAGAAAACCGACACACTGTCAAAACCAACATATTTCTTCAGTCCCGTGCAAGGTCGGTGTATCCAGGTTTCACTGTAATTGGCCTAGGTAAGTTTGTCGAGATGTTTTTCACTTTTGTTCCAAAAAAATTTTAAACGTCTTTTTCTGTAGACAAAGAATCAAAATGATTTTCGATTGAGGTGTCCCATTATCTGTACATTTAAAAATCATTTGTGACAAAACCTTCAGAATGCACAAATAGTGCAAACATGCATTTTCGCATGCACATACAAGCAGAATCCATGCAATCTGAGAAAATTTCATCATTGTTCACAAAAAGAAAAATCTTGAGAATTCAGGATAACAATGTTATAAGGGGAAATTCAGGATGGCCGCCTGATGCCATATTGGATTTTCGAATCGGACCAGAAAACGTATCCTGCACAACTGGACCACAAGGAAAACCTGTGTACCAAATTTGAGGAAGATCCATTCAGTAACTTCTTGAGATTTCAACAAAGTTTCATGGTGAAATTCAAGATGCAGCCATGTAGGATTTTCAAATCGGACCAGAAATCGGTCCATCGCCATAACAAAGTTTCATGAGGAAATCCAAGATGGCTGCCTGGTGGCCATACTGGATTTGCGAATCGGACCAGAAAAGGTATCTTGCACAACTAGACCCCAAGAGGAACCCATGTACCGAAATTCGAGAAAGATTCATGCAGTAGTTCCCGAGAAATCGCGATAACAAGGTTTCATGGGGAAATCCAAAATGGCTGCCTGGTGGCCATATTGGATTTTCGAATCCGACCAGAAAAGGTATCTCGCACAACTAGACCCCAAGAGGAACCTGTGTACCGAATTTGAGAAAGATCCATGTGGTAGTTCCTGAGAAATCGTGACAACAATAATTGTTTATGGACAGACTGATGGACGACGGATGACGGACCACTGAAGAAAAGTGATTTGAACAGCCCACCATCTGGTGATGGTGGGCTAAAAAATTGCAACTGTGGATAGAAAACATTCACAGATTTGGACCGGACACAAACACTTCAGTGATTTCCTGTTTTTTAGGCCTTTGACCTCTGACCTTGACCTACATTTTGGTAAGCGACACATCGTCTCCCCGTAGGGTATCCACTCACCAAAAATTGGAACTGTAGATAGAACGGGAGATGGACGGACAGATGGATGGACGGACAGACGGATGGAAACTGCCATCACATAATACGTCCGCTTTTTTGGCGGGCGTATAAAAATCACTCAAAATCACTTTTCAAGCATTTAGCAGGAAGTCAAAAATTCAATGATTGAAATTGAAACAGCATAGGCCAAAATGTTTCAAGAGATGTAATTTGTGACGGGTAACTTACTATTTCTCGTTTTGTACCTAGTTACAACGTCTTCCTCATCACTCTCTTCATATTCCCCATCTGAAACTTTAGAACAAGCACTTAATAAATAAAAACTCCTTTAGGGACTGCTTAGCTTGCGTTGTTGAAGGCTAGCATTATCAAGTTCCTTATTAAACATGCACACAAGAAAATAAATTAAACTTCAAAAGGCTTATTCACATTAATAATCCCATTTAATTAATCCAAAGAAACAAGGGAATACTTCATCTAAATCTGTAACCAACATTACCCAACACTTCAGATTATCGTCAAGAAACGGAAGACAGTGCAACAGATGGACTTCTATATATATCACCAGAGGGTGCAGTGAGTGAGCATGTGCAAGCTAAAGTAAAGAAATGCAGTCCAACATGTTCCAAAACCTGTATGCTAATATTTACCTGGTGAAGGAGTCCTGTTTGTCGGAAGGGGAACATCCACTTCCCTCATGTCCCTGGTCTGGCCTGAGAAAAAAACACAGTAGCAGCTCGGGAGTTAAACATTATAAATAAGACCTTGAAAGTGCAAAAAAAAATCAGTAAATAAACATTTCTGACCGAATCTAATTTCCAATAAAACAATGGAATTCAGTTTAGTTCAAAACGCCTTTCCAAACAGCATAGGCCAAAATGTTTGAAGAGATGTAATTTGTGACGGGTAACTTACTATTTCTCGTATTGTACCTAGTTACAACGTTTTCCTCATCACTCTCTTCATATTCCCCATCTGAAACTTTAGAACAAGCACTTAATAAATAAAAACTCCTTCAGGGACTGCTTAGCTTGCGTTGTTGAAGGCTAGCATTATCAAGTTCCTTATTAAACATGCACACAATAAAATAAATTAAACTTCGAAAGGTTTATTCACATTCATAATCTCATTTAATTAATCCGAAGAAACAAGGGAATACTTAATCTAAATCTGTAAACTAACATTACCCAACACTTCAGATTATCGTCAAGAAACGGAAGACAGTGCAACAGAGGGACTTCTATATATCACCAGAGGGTGCAGTGAGTGAGCGTGTGCAAGCTAAAGTAAAGAAAAACAATTTAACATGTTCCAAAACCTGTATGCTAATATTTACATGGTGAAGGAGTCCTGTTTGTCGGAAGGGAAACATCCACTTCCCTCATGTCCCTGGTCTGGCCTGAGAAAAAAACACAGTAGCAGCTCAGGAGTTAAACATCACAAATAAGACCTTGAAAGTGCAAAAAAAAAATCAGCAAATAAACATTTCTGCCTGAATCTAATTTCCAATAAAACAGTGGAATTCAGTTTTGTTCAAAACACCTTTCCAGATCTTACACAACGGTGCTGGAAGAGGCAGACACTATAATCTGCATAGAGTAAAACATACAATATATCAAACAAAAGGCCAACTGGATATTTTGATGTTGCTCTCCACCATGAAAGTCTTAGACATGCAGTGATAAAGGGCTGTCATGATTAATCCATAATTTTGTATACCCAATTTACATATTGGCTGTGTCTCTGGCATGTCTGGGGCCACGATGTCATCCTGTATGGCATCCAACGTAAGATCACAAGACATACTTCGGCTCGGTTCATTTTCAAGCTGGATTTCTGCAAGACAGAATATCTTTGTTATCCTGCCATAAATGTTTAAAAGTTTCCTATGGTCTAAAGAGGTTTTTGGCAACAGCTATAAATCTTTAAGATTTAAATTGAGAAAACAATTAACAGTGAGTAACGGAATGTGTACCTGCAGTTCAAAATGCAACCAGCAATATTACATAAATATGACAGCTGATAGGTCAGAGGAGGAACAGGTGAACAAGTCCACAAAACCACATAATGACCTCACCAATATCTTACAAATTGCAGAATATCAAAATTATTGTGCTTGTTGTTATTGCTATAGTATCTACCATTGTTAACAGAAAAATCAGATGAAAAAGAACATTTAACAATATCTACATATCAATAACAGTAAGCCAACAAAGTTTTATGCAAATATCTCAAATAGTTTTTGACAAATCCTGCTGACAAGTTCACCTGGGATGAACTTTATGGATTTCGATGTGCAATCGGGCCATATCCAGCCTAAGTTTACATACGGAAAATGTATGGGTGCCAAAAATAAATTCAGCCCAATAGGCATGGATAAAATTTTATTTCTACCTTTTTTGATGACAGAAATGGGACTACTGGGGTAGTTTTTTTCAGAGCTGTGAAAAATTTGTTGGAATGCATCTGCAAAATCAAATAGCTTTCCACAACACAAAGTCCCCGTAAGATGTATTAAACGATAGAAAAATGCCTAGATTTCTAATCAGGCCATCTACCCATACTAAAGACCCTACCCACCTTTCTGCAAATTCACCTCAGCGGAGGAGGAGAATTGGGTTTAACTGGGTCACACTCAAGAATATTTCACTCATATGGTGACAGTCAGGTTTTAGTTGTGGAAGAAGCCCGAGTGCCCGGGGAGAACCACCGTCCGTGGGCAAATAACTGACAAACTTTCACACATGCACCAGCAGGACTCGAACCCGTGCCAGCTCAGAGGAGTGAGGCTGGCGGTCACCAGCGAGGCGCCATAGACCACTCGGCCACCGAGGGCCCCAGCATGTGAAAGCAGGGAGAAAGATATTTCTCCTGACACTGGCAGGGTTCGACCCCACACCAGCTGTGGCCTCTGAGACCACTCGGCCACACGCCCGCCCCCATTCACCTCAGACGGATGGATAGAAGGACATTGGTAAATCAATATGCCCCTTCTGCTTTCGCAGTTAGGGCATAAAAATACGACGGCATAGTACATACCCTCATAATCAATTTCCTCCAGAGACTTTCCTTTAAATTTACTCATCTTTCCCTCGTCTGCTAAAACAAGTAGCTTTGCAATCTTGGCCCTTTCAATGGTTGAAGACATAATCCTGTAATATTCTTCATGGACAGTCATAGAATGACCCAGATGCTTAACAATCCACCTCAGCTCCTGGTCATTAACTGATAACATCTGCAAATAAAGTAAACATTTACACAGCAAGTTTCTCCTCAATCAGTCTCCACATAGTAAATGTGTTACTTTTCATGCTTAATAAATTTTTGCATAGAAATTTTCTACGAGATTAACTGGATGGCAGCATTGCATGAATAAGGGGACAAACTCAATATGGCATAAATTGACTAATGGAACCCAATCTTTCTTTAATAGAGAAAGTACTGTACATGTATATGGGATAATGAATATTCAATTCTAGCGTTTCTTTTGATTCAGTAAATATATGAACAAGCGAAAGTCGGCTCCCCAAAACTGAATAAATCTCAAATCAATAAATTTTGTCTGAAAATTATTGCGGGTCTTTGTGAGAAGGGTGAGATCCAGGAGTCAATCGCAGTGTAAACACTAAACCATAACTTAGTAGCTCGTAAACCCACCTGTGTTGCAGTAGCCATGTATTTTCTCATCAGAGTACAGCACAGTAGATCAGGATTCTGTAGATCACTTTCAACTCCACACTCCGTCCTCAGCTCCCGCATGGAATCACACACACGAAAAACACTTCTGCCTGGAATAAAAAGTAACACTGCAATGTTAATTGTCCCAATGCTAATAGTTAACAAGCTGACACCATCGACATATCCCTCGCAACTGCAATATTAGTTAAGTACAGGTATCATTTATCATTTTCTACCTATATATAGAATTTCCAGCAAACACCGGACTTGAACAGCCTTCTTTTGAAAGCGTTTATTTGAGGATGTAAGTACAATAGATGGCACGCGAAGGGGATATATTTTGAGAAAGCTGTACCGGTAGTGGAGAGGAGATGGATGCACGGACAGACGGATTAACTTAGTATCCAAATTTGGGCGCATGACACACCCTTTGTTCATAAGGAATCCATCCATAAAATTTGAAAGAAATACTACAACAAACTGGAAGGGAAGCAATCGCAATCAGAGATTGCTGTATGCATGTTTCAGTGTTCTACGATTAAAGCGAATTGAGATGTCGCACAGATTAGATATACAGTTAACATGGTTACGGGCAACTCCATTCAAAAATTTGGAAAACGTGCAAAATAATGTCACCGTGAACAACTAAGAACCATGGCACGATCATACGTAGAAACTTCTGCTCTCAGCCATGCGGTAATGGGTGCTGTCTGAATATATTAGGGCGTTTCCCAAATGGTCACATCCGATTGGTTCCGTGGTATCCGACATCGGCACAATCACATTCATATAATGAAGACACACCTCCAGAAAGCGATCGATTGAAATGATCCCTTGGTGGGCCTCGAAGTGCCCCATCACAAAATAAAAAGCATATCATTTTCCTGTGAATTGCCGCCGAATTTATTTTTTTCAAATCCATGTATGTTAGACCGTTTGTAATATGATTTTTCTTAAGAAAAACAAAGAAGCATGCTCCATTAGAGCGATAAATAAAATAGCTAATTCGCACAACTTCATTTTGGTCTCGCTTAGAATCCCCCAGACTTGTGCCTCGTGAAACTGACATGTCTGATGTCTGAGAAATATTTAAATACAGATAATTTCATTGGCTCATTTAAATAGGGCGGACATGTGACTTGATGCTTAGGGAACAACTTTCGACAGGATTATCTCCTGGTGGCGCTGTGTGAAAGGCGGCGCTGTGTGAAATACATGCCAAAACATGGCGATAAGCCAAGGGTAGTGTTAAGTGAAACGCCCTTAGCAACGCAAGATGGAAGGGGGGGGGAGGGGGGCATAATAAGGAAGTTATAGTCCGGACAGAAATATTGAGGTGGACAGACAGACAAACAGAAGGATTGACCTGGTAACCTAATTTTCACAGACTTGGCCTGTCAAGTCAGTTTACAGGCAAGAATTTCTCACTTGCTTAGCAATGACTGATTTTAGCATGCAGCAGGGATTGGATCAGTAAACATCACATAAAGCCCCAGGAGACCTTTGTGACCTAGGGGAAACCAATCCTTTCCCCTTTTTAAGTTACTGACGGACATACAGAACTGTTACCACAGTGATGGTGGGCATGATGGCGAGAGGGCCCAAAAAGATAAAAGATACATACTACTTGGATAGGAGTATGAATTAATATTTCAACAATGAAGTTTTGAAAGTTAGACCTACCACTATTGGCAAACAGATATTGCCGATTTTCGTCCTTGATCATAATCTCTGAAGATGCCCGAATATTTTCATCTGCTATGTACTCAATGGCCTTCTTGGTATCCGGAGGTACGAGGACTGGTACACCTGCACCTCGTTTTCCCCGAACTGTTATCAGCTCATGCGTGTCATGGAGTCTTCTCTCCAAAGTTGTTAGGTCTTCCAAAATATCTCTCTGTAGAACATCGGTTGACGTATGTCTGTGGATGTAGGAATCCAAACTGAAAGGAAATAAATTAGAAAATAGACACTATATCTCAATTAAAATCAACTTGGTCACAAAGAAAACTGGCAGAAGCTCCCTTCCCTGTGCATGCCAGTCTTCGGACGCAAATTGTAGAAAAGCATGGCTCTTGTACACCTGTTCAAATCAATAATACGAAGCTGCGCATCAGAAAACCCCTCGGCTCTGGGCGCCAGCCATTCATAATGTATTCAATTTAAAACAAGACTTCAGGAACACCAAGCAGTCAAGTAACAAATATACAGATTATGAAAAATTTTGCCATTAGAAATGGCCTCCAACGTTTCCGTCCAATCAGAGAAACCGGTATTCATTACATAAGTCTGTTGATGCATCGACAATGTATACCAAATTTTACATCGAACATTTGAAAATTATCTGAGATAGAGATCCCTAATGATTTCGCATAATTAAAGATGGCCGCCCATCCTTCCCACCACTCAGAGAAACTGATGTGGTTATTCATTGCAAGTCTCTTGATACATAGATTCTGTATACCAAATTTCATATAGAACACTGAAATGGTATCAAAGATAAACATCATTAAAGATTTTGCATAAATTAAA
>JAVTVY010016251.1:0-64881 GCA_036873755.1 Hanleya hanleyi
TCGGACACCAGGGACGAGAAAGAACGCTGGAACTGACACGGTCTACATTTTCTGGCCTGGGATGGTAGAAGATGTCGCCCGGAATGTACGGTTCTGTACCCGATGTATTTGCCGGAAGACTCGGGACTCTGGGAGTCCAATGTAATTAAGGAATTATGCAAAATAACTGGTATAGACAAAGGCAGGACTATTCCATACCACCCGGAAGGCAACAGAATGTGCGAGAGGTTTAATCACACGCTATTAAACATGTTGGGAACCCTCGCTGACGATCAAAAGTCTGATAGGAAAAGTTTTGTCCCTACGTTGGTTCACGCCTATAATGCTGCTAGACATGAAAGTACTAACCAGTCGCCGTTCATTTTGATGTTCGGTCGTCATCCACGACTAGCATATCTCGGGATTGACCCGAATGAGAACAACATTGTGGATAGCACGGTGTATGCAGACCAACTACGCAAACGACTAGACTTGGCCTACAGACTAGCGACAACCGAGGCAAAGAAGTCCGCTACCAGGTACAAGAAACGGTATGACCTAAAAGTCCGAGAATCTTTGTTGAAGACAGGCGATCAGGTATTGGTAAAAACTGTTGGGGTTCGTGGAAAACACAAGCTAGCCGATCGCTGGGAAAGGACTCCATACCGAGTAATCTCGCAGCCGAACCCAGATATACCAGTGTTCGTGGTGGCGAAGGAAAGTGATCGTAAGGTAAGACGGACGTTACCTCGTAACCTTTTGCTCCCATTACAGTCTATTCCAGGTTCTCCAGATTTACCTCCAGCGAAACCGAGAGAAAGACTGAATCGGCCATCTACCCTCGATAGAAATAGTAAAACGGATGATGGGTTGAGCGATACAGAGTCTGAGGACGAGATAATTACAGTCCGCCGGTACGGTGGGAGCAGAAAGCAGATGAGGCATAACGTACCGGTGTTCGTTCCTAGAGATACGGAAATAGTTCTAGGTCAGGGTGACAACGTTACGCCCGGGCATTTATCTGGTCCCAGTTCCGAGCCGGTACCAGCATTTCTCCGACGATCGGGTCGGACCCGACGACCACCACAGCGGTATGGTGATTGGGTCACTTAAATTGTAAGTCACCGCGCGTTAGGCAATCGGCGATCGATTTGACTACCGCGAAACCCGTATAATACGTTTGGAAACTGATGTTTATAAATAATGTGGGTTAAGTGCAATTGTTGGAACTAAAATGAGATGTTAAGGGATTATAGCAATGGACTACATATCGGGGACGATATATTCCCTAGTGGGGGATAATGTCGCATGTAGCTATTTCCTCTATTGAATAACTAATGTAGTTTGTCCACACGTCCATTCTGTGTTTTGCATATTCCTCCCGCTCCCCGCACTCCCTTTCATTCATTCATTCATTCATTCATTCATGCGTTCAGTCGCATAGTGTTCATTCGCGAGTCGTACCGTTTACTAGACGACTGCGCGCCGGGCGAAATGTGCGTCGGGAAAAAATCTGTTTATATATGCGGTTATGTAATACATTTTTGAATGCGTGGTCGAGCGATACGCTAACTTGGTAAATATTAAATGTTCCGGTTAAAATAAGAATAAGGTGAAACTAGCTGTACAAGCTCTTTTGTGTCGAGATGGATATAAACTCCCCGTCTCAGACCGCTCCACGCATTTGCTCGATGAAGTGATCCGAGTTTCTTCACGAAACCTTGTGCTTGTCTTCCAGGTTTCCCACCTGAGTAATAAAGTTAGCAAGATTAGGAACCGCACTCTGTCTTGAGTTAATGTATTTTGATACCCGCCCGTGCACGAACACCTTCCACCTCCGTGACAAATAGAAAAGTCGAAACGTCAGGCAGAAAGTTCGGGTAAGTCCAGGCAGGGCATATTTCACAAAACATTTATCTTCAATCACTAGCCATAAGGCTCTGTTAAGCGAAATGAAACGAACTGTACCGGTAGATATTGTATCCACGGAATGGACTCGTTCCGGAGGTTTCTGGTACACGCTGACACCTCGCCAAGGAAAAAGATAAACATGGGAATCCACAAAACCTGTCGCTGTGATATTAAGGCACGTTTTTGGGGGTCGATCACGTCTCAGTGGCATAGATATAGTCACTGTTCCTTCCAGAAAGTGAAGCTTGATGAAATTTTTTGTTAACTATTTCAGGCTTAAAATACACACACAATTGAGATGATAATTTGACATAAGGTACCTGGATAGTTTCTGTGCAGTCATGGGCATTAACTTGGACAGCTTGTCAGAATCATGAGGCAATTCAAGGAGGCGTTGAATAAGATCGCACATTTCACAATGGCCCAACACACAACGCACCAAATGTTTTCGCCAGTCACCGACTGCATGACTACCGTCTGCGATACCTCAGTAGGTACAAAAAGGAATGAGTGTTCTGTGTCAGCAAACGATGAAGAAACTGTCAGCAGGTCGTCGAAATATGCCCGGCAAACAAGGCCGTCCTCGCGAAGAGAAGCGAAGCTACCATCACCGGTAGAGCGTCAAAGAAGCTGGAAAACGTAGACATGGAAACTGTCAGATGCTGTTGTTCACTAATGTTCTCGGTGTATCCTGAAGTGTTTTTGTATCCTGAAGCAATACTCGTCAATGTAGAAGGGCATGGCCCTTCCTCATATATGGATTCCAGTCCGGCTCCGAGATTTCTCGAAGACTTGAAATGGATGACAACAACAACAGCGGATTGCTGATGATATATAATTTTTACTATATGCATTTCTAAGCAGCAACAACATTTCACATAATTTGTGAACTATACTGGTAGAAGTAAGACAGTATGATGGAATAAACTGTAATTTGAAAACGCCAAACATTCTCTTTTATACTGTCCTGGTTCATAATTACCTATCAAATTCTTAGTACAGTTGTGACATCTTGCTCAGCTATCAGTCTCATTTTTTAAACATACACATCAGATTCGGGATTACAAAGTACAAATTCAGTGCAATTAGATAACCATGCAATTTTAATTCAATTCAATTTTATTTCACCAAAAAAAAACATAATTCAGTTGTTACAATATATTTTAATGGCGGGATGAAACCCCCAAGGGGCTTGTTTTATCCCAGTATACAAGGTTATAAAATATCGATTTAATTCCGGTGAATTTTAATAAAATAGATTTTGACCATCAAAGAAAAAAATATATATAAAAATAAACACATAACGACAAATTAAAACAAACATGTATATTGTGGCACACAGTATCCAGGAATACTGTATCCCAGGTTGATTTACGGTTCCAGTTTCCACGCGATACTCACAACTGAAACAAAACATAAAGTCAATTACAATACGAAAGTTCCGCACAATACATACGTTTTAGTCCGCGACTTGAATAGCGAAGCGGAAGTACAATATTTCAGCGGAGATGGCAGTTTGGAAGTCGGAAGAATAGAATTGCCGATAAAGATTGATATATGACTGCCTGGTCGGATAACGATGTATGGGTGATAATTTACTGAAATATGTGAGAAAGGACTGTGGCAATAAATCTTGATGATTAAAAATTTTATCAACGAATAAAAGGACTAAATAGTTATTTATTTCTTGTACCGACAGTATATTCAATTGACTAAACAGTGGTCTAGTGTGTTCATATTTTCCCGAAAACGTAATCAATCTAACAGCTCCTTTCTGTAATATCACAAAAGGGGCCTGAAATGGATTGCATAAGTATTACCCCACACAATATTACAATATGATAAATAGGGATATATCAGAGGGTAGTAAAGTATATATATAGTTTTTTATTCAAACAGTCTCTAACATAGTGAATAATTCCAATATTTCTACTTATTTTTTAGTCAATTCCTGAATATGTGTTGTCCAGTTAAGTTTATCATTGAAATAAACACCGAGAAATTTGATACTGTTGACTTGCTCAATTACATCACCAGATATAATGAGTATTGGGTATTTTATTAAATTTACCTCGTTTTGAGGGTTTTACGAATATGAATTTTGTTTTCTTAATGTTAAGAGACAACTTATTACATGAGAACCAGTTGTGAAGTTTATTAAGCTCGTGTGACATGATGTCCATAAGCAGATTGGGATCATCATTGGAGAGTGTAGCAGATGTATCATCGGCAAAAAGGATAACTTGCAACACTGAACAGACAACAACTATATCATTGATATATAGAATGAATAAAATAGGACCAAGGATCGAGCCTTGTGGAACACCACAAGATACCGATTTAAATGATGATAAGGTGCTATTATATTGCGTACACTGGGTACGGGGGGATAAATAACTGCGAAACCATTCATTTGCAGTTCCCCGAAAGCCATAATGGTCTAATTTATGTAATAAGATGTCATGATTAACGGTGTCAAAGCTTTGATAAATCTAAGAACGTTGAAATGCTGTAATTTTTACCTTCTCTTGCGGCAACCAATTTATCATGCAGAGATAGAACGGCTAAGAAAGTGGAATGGTTAGCCCGAAACCCAAACTGGTTTGAACAGATTATAGAATACTTATCCAAGTAAGTGATCATTCTTTTAATTATAAGTTTTTCCAATATCTTACTGAAACAAGGTAGTACGGAAATTGGTCGATAATTTTATCACGATAATAGATCACGCCCCCCATCTTTAAATAGTGGAGTAATTTTGGCCCTTTTTTGAGGATCGGGTAAAGTACCCAATTTGAACGACAAATTAATAATGTGGCTTTACGGCGAGCAAATCAGATTTGGCACTGCTTTTATCAGAGACATACGAACACCATCAATTCCTGGTGCACTACTTTTGAAGCTTGCGATCACCTCTGTAATTTCGGTCGGTGCACAGGGATCCAATTGAAATTCTTGCTGGTATTGACCAGTCAAAAAATCCTTCAAATTACTATTCGAGGATGGAATTTTCGCAGCTAATTTGGCAGCTACAGAATTAAAACAATCATTGAAACCATCTGCTATAGCATTAGGATCAGAAACATCATTTTGATTAACACTGAAAACACTGGGAAGCTGCATATTTTTCTTACGATGAAAATGTTCGTTCAAAACTTTCCACGTGCCTTAGATATCATTATTACATTAATTGAATTTAGATTCATAGTATTTTTTTCTTTGCAAACCGTAATGTATGAGTTAGTGTGTTTCTATAGCGCTTGTATTGTTCGGTAACGTTTGGATCTTAGTTTTTGCATGTAATCTGTACAGGCGATTCTTTTCACGTATAGAAAAGAGAATATTAGGGCTTATCCAGGGTTTTATGATTTTTGACTTAGGAGACTTTGACGACACTAGGGGAAAACATTCGTTGTAAGCACAGAGAAACTCGCTGGAAAATATTTCATATGCTTCGTCAACATTACTAGTTTCACTAAGTACGTTATTCCAATCCATATTGTTAAGTTTTTCTTCGAAAATTTGTTTCTGATGTGCAGACATTATCCTGTAACTGAAAGAATGATCAGTGTGTGATTTCAGGGTGTTCGTCTTGTTGATGTGAAAGACAGGGAAATGATCAGTGATATCCGAAAGAAGAATACCGGACAGGAGACAATTTTCATGAAAATTTTGAAAGACATTATCAATCAGTGTGGCAGAATGTGATTTAACCCTAGTAGGTTTTGTAATCTTAGGAAAAAAATAATGAGACTTCATAATTTCCAAGAACTGTTTCGACGGACCGTGGATTTCAGTTTTAAATAAATCAATATTGAAATCATCAATGATAATACATTTTGTCTTCTCGGGTTTAAGGGTATTCATCATGGATTGGACTTTCTCATTAAAAATGTCGACATTTTTATTAGGGGGTCGGTAGATAATTCCGACTGTATATACTTCATTGATATCTTGTAAATTAACAAAGAGTGATTCATATTCACAACCATCCTGCAGATTAGACAAATCTTCACGTACAGTACATTTAGATAGGCTGTCTCTAACATACAATACTAATCCACCACCCATTCTCTTTGATCTAGAGGAAATGAACGGAGTATATCCGGGTATATCAGAAAGTTTTTCTGTTTTCGGATCTAACCAACTCTCTGAAATTCCAATGACGGAGAAATTAAAATTTAGATTACAGCAGGTGCCCAATATTTCCGAAAAATGTTTCTTCAAACTTCTAGCATTAAAGTGTACAACGGAAAAAGATTGATTTTCATTGATATCATTGCTATTGATATAATCCGAGAAACTATCTTCGATAAAGTACTTGGACTGGTGCGTACTAATGTCATTCCAATGTGATACCTCATATGGGTTATCATCGGTAATATATGCGTCCGTATCCATGTTATTTAATTTAAGTGGGTTGAAACACATGTCCTCAAACCCCGCGAATAAAGATTCAGCAGCAAGATCAGATGCAGAACCATCGTGAAATGCAATATCATCTACATTTTGGAAAGTTAATTGAGATAACAGATCTAAAGGAACACCATCTCGATTATTATCGTTATTCACGGTATAGAGTGAGAGAAACTGAAAATTGATTGGATTTGCAGCATATGGAATATCTCGTGGAACTCGATTTTACGATAAATAATAAAGCAAAAACAAAAATAGAAATAAACATAAGCCGTGCTTAAACCAATGTATATACACATAAAGATGTAAATGGTGAGCTCTCAGACAGGCATGTGACATTCGTAATTCAGCAAAATATTCGAATTTTGTTGCGCCAGCTTCCGTGTTTTCTAAAGTAATTTAATCATACTTATTGATTGGTGGAGCGAGAATCTATATATCTATAGAGGCTAACAAGAATTAAGTCAATAATAGATTTGGGTACATGATTTGAATGACAATAGTGCAATATGACTGGGACCAGATATGTGAAAATACTTCAGAATTGCCCATGAAAACTCGGCAAATTTTACACACATGTATGCATACGGACAAGTACATTTTGTAGGGAAAATGTCATCATAACACGAGTTATTGTTGAATGAAGTATAAAAGAATAAAATGCTGAATTGAAAATTGACAAGAATTGAATGTATTGAATGAATTAATGAATGAATTAATGAAATCCACTCCATTCGCCACTCGGGGATACGGACTAATCAGAACTCGAGGAGAGTAATCAATGCTTCGAAAATCAAGTCTCCCCGAGATGGGTAGAAGCAGAAATCGGGTCAGAACGTTGCGCAACGCGAGCATCGTCATACTTCTCAGTGAAGAACGGCTAGCGAAACCGAAAAAAAGCCGCCCGACGGAGAAGGTCGATGACATGAGGCTAAACAATATTGTCAAATCATCTCTCAACTAGCTTTTTGGAATACAAAGCGTACAATTTCAGACAGCGTAAAGACTTGTTTCAAAAATTTGCGATAATAAAGTGTACGCTATGTAATAATAAACACACAAAATAAGAATGATGTGATCAGAGACAAAAACGATGGGGGTTAGAGAAAGAGGTATGAGCTACGAAAATACATGTACCACTCCGAAGCGCAAAAATCAACGAGTTTGTATAAAGGAAACCAACCATATCTAAATCGGTCCCATATTTCAAGTACCATCAAAATTTCCATGCATTATGGATTTCCAGACTGACATGTGACGTATTGGAGTTGTATTGATCTAAGCATAGTCGTATTAATCAAAGTGATAGTGCTGTGCATAAGACCATACACCTGGTATTTAATTGTATACACTGGGGTTAGTCAGTCGGGTAATTATTAGAAATAATAATAATAATAATAATAATAGTAGTAGTATAGTTTCCTTGCAACCATGTATTATTTCAATAAACCTTTCAGGAATAGTTTTCTTCATCAGTGTCTTTTGTCCAATGCTATATATCCCGTTGCATTCCGTTTCAAATTGAATTCTATATAGGAGAATAATTATTATTGTTATTATTATTATTATTTCTTTTTAATCTGGGAATTCACTGATAAGCACGATAGACAAAAATAGGCTGAAAGGCGAGCAGTTGATTAAGGTCCGGTCCTCCATGTAACACTAAGTGTATATACTGGACTGATCATTGCAAATTTTATGCTGGAGTTAAACGAAGAATTTCTTAGCCTCTCAATAACACCAGATTGACAGACTATATGGAGCAAATATGATATATTTGCAAACGGGGTAATGCATTGTTGATCAACTTTACTACATTGATCACGTTCGATTAAGACGATGTAGTCAAACCGTAAAATCAATCCAGTCAGTACACAGGTAAGTGGATTATCCTGATCATGTCGTTTTCAGGTACGGAACAAGAGCACAACTGCTTGGAGAGTAAGGGTTGAAAGTAGTCACAGAAATGTTTATTTCGTTTATCCTGCGATCATTTTGGCTTCAGGGCAATGAATGGAGGCTCGCGAAGATAAACTAGCTTCTGCTTTGCCTGTTGATCTGGTGGTAACTGTCGAAGTTTAGTTGCCAATTCCTAACGCCTCTGTGCCAGGACAGGGGGAAGATCAGGGACGGCACTGTATCCAGAACCCCTGGATAGTTTTCTTGCTGCGTCAAAAATGAGATCACGATCACCGAGTTGAACAAACCGTACATGTATGTTTTTTTACCCTCCGGACCCCCAGAGAGCCGATGAACAGCCTGAAATAGCATGGAGTCCGAAATTTCACGGCTTACCTTCAATTTGTCGACAAAAGATTCGCGAATTACCTTGTCGGTTCCCTTTACAGGTTCCATAGAATTGCCAGCAAGTCATTTCACAGTGAGGTTCCATTTTCTCCCCCACAATTCAGCGATTCAACAATTCAGAGTCCTCAACAATATTGACCCACTTACTGATAGCCGACACATTGGACTTCACACTTTCCAGCTCCATGCCAAAACTTGCATGAAGTTTAGCAAAACACTTGCTGATGTCACTTTTAGAACCTTGACCGTATACATATTTTCCAGACGTTCATTTTCAGATTCTGAAACCTGCATGGCCGATAAACTGGTATTCGAAGTGTTTTCTTCACCCTCGTTGATCGTGTCTAAATCTCGCTTTCTTGAGGACATCAGATAAAATAAATACCAATGATTCTTTCTTTGGCCCTAAGTATTATCTTTTCAAAAGTAATTTGAAACGGATGGCTGTTCTATAGCTCGAAAATGACGGATATTTTCAGAGAGCTCATACACACACCCGTCTAGCTTGCCACCATTACCGGAAGTCTCTCTATTAAAACCATATGGATTAAAATTATATAACTGCTTATGTTTTCTTGCTGCGTGATCATTGAGCAGTAAGCATAGTACTTACCATCCAAAGCCCGCGTATTAAGCGTATCTGAGATACAACACATATCACGAATCGTTAGATTCTCGGTATATGTGCTTTAGAATAGGTTAACCAGAAGATTATACTGTGAAGTCATGTGGCTCTGTCAGTATGTCGGCACCTCTTCCCACTTCCCTTATATGCCTTGCAATTCAGCAAGACTACATGTGTATGTGTACAGCAAAGGCAAGTTATTTTAATTCGAATATCAAATCCATTGACCCGAGATGTCTCACGCCATTCCGATGCACTCAGCCCATTACTAGGACAATTCTCAATCACTGTCGACCAGGTGAAGAACAAGCTAAGGGCACTTAAACCGAACAAGACAAGCTGGCTGGACAGCGTTCACTCTAACGTCCTCCGCAATACAACAGTCATATATACAGCTCCACATTATGTCCCTCTCCTCCATCCAATCCTTCTCTATTCCTCAAGACTGGAGAGACGACACTTAAAAAAGGTAGTCACAGTCACCAGTCAATTATTCAAAGTATTGGAGCGCCTTATATACTCAAAGATGGTCGATTACAAGCGTCTAGTCCGTCATTCATAATCCAGCTGTCGTCCATTAGAGAATATCCGCGTCCATAATCCAAAGACCTATTCCATTTTCCACATAACAGTATTAGCACCAAATTCAAAAAGACAATCATAGTATACATAAACATAGGCTTGTTTCCTGCAAGAGAGAAGCGGTCAACAGTTTTCAATGATGCCGGCAAGACATCATGATGTTCCAAAAATATCAAATCCGTATCGCTGATCAGTATTCTTAATCCATAATATTCGTTATAGAGTCGTCATCTAAAAAAAAAAAAAAAGATGTATCTCAGTCACGCTTTGATTGTGACTGTTCATATGAGTACCATGAGGATCTTGAAGTACATGGGTTCATACGGCCCCTAGCCCCGGGTTAAGCGGAATTAGACACAAGTTACGAAACGTAGCGCCATAGATCTTGCACGCTACGTTCGTATTTTGCTATCAGCATGCGATATGTATCGCCAAATTTGAGAAACTTTGAGTGGAGGCGCTTGGTGGAATAGCCCTGTTTTATAAGTTTCTGCAACAATGTTTTGTGACGTTGATTAAAATCATCACATTTAACACAGGATCTAGCAAATGCTACTAAGCGAGATATGTATACGCCATATGCAGGTCCCACTGGAATATTACTATCCAGAAAGGGATAGTTTACGATGTCGAAATTGTAATCATCTCTTTTGTCATAAAGTCGACAAGAGAGAATGCCCGCTTCATTTTTATAGAGATAGAGATCTAAATAGGATGTGCCTGTAGGGCTATCTGTAGTTTCCTTCAAATCCAGTGAAGGTGGATATATATCCTTCACTGCGTCATTTATATAGCTATTATCCACAGCGAGAAGATCGTCTATATAGCGTTTGGTGAATGAGAAGGAACGGGCTTTGAATGGATCGGTTTTTGAAAGCGCCTGCATATAGTCATATTCATAAGAGAACAGATACAGGTCAGCCAACAGGGGTGCACAATTAGTACCCATTGGAATACCTATATGCTGCTGATATATTGTGTTGCCAAATTTCACATAGATATTTTTAATGAGAAATTCAAGCAACTCTATAAACAAAGAAACATCCCATGAATGATATCTCTTGTATGTAGTCGAGCTAAAGAATGCTTTATGGCTTCCGACATTAATATATCTACGATCAGTTTTCTTGAACACAGACACTATTAATGAACTTATACGGTCAATAAGGTCCTGATGAGGGATTGTAGTATAGAGAGTCGAGAAATCCCATGTGGATACATGCCTGTACGGTATGTGACCTTTAGCATCAAGTTCTTCCGTAAGACATTTTGAGTTTTTCAATATCCACATACATTCAACGCCAGAGTTCTTAGAAATAGTGGCGCAATACCTTTCCCAAAATGCTTTTACCTCCTGAAGGGCCCTCGTCAATAGGGTTGAAAGAAGCTTGGTGGTGCAGCTTCTAGAACCAGCTATGAATCTAGCGTATGGTGATTTATGCATTAGTCCAGTATATTTTTGGTAATCAAATACCTCTTTCAGAGTGATTGTTAAATGCAGTTTGGGAGTAAGTAGACGTATTTGATGAAGATATGTCTACACTCAATTCTTTAACCAGCACCTGGTAATAGAAATATTTACATATGAATATTATATTATTCGGAGCTTTGTCTGCTGGGACTATGATGAATTTACTCTGGAGATTTGCTAGAACTTCTTGCGAATTGAGGTTTCTCAGAACTTGTTTTGCTTGGGAAGAGTACTTCTGTCAATATGGCGGATTGTTTCAACGACCTTGCTCTTGGTGAGGTCCAGCCAATCAGCGAGTACTGTAGGTTCAACTTTTTCTCGCTTAGACCAATCAATAACGTACTGTTCTAATGCAGACAGGACTATCTTCTGGTCGGCCTTCAGATTTATTCTTCTTGGCTCTCTATATTTAGGTCCTTTCATCAGGAGTAATTTCATATCCTTATCACTCACCACATCAAGGTCACCAGTCACAATATGTTTGCATGGTGTATAGATAAAGTTCGACGATTCACAATCACAACTATAGCCTCCTGACGTGTATAAGTTCCAGTCAAACTCCTGGACAGCATTGGAGTAATTGAATATTTTGGTGGCTATAGATTTAGTTTACTTATATGAAATGCAAGGAGGTTCTGTGAATTTAAAATAGTTTGGTACAGCGTTGCGTACCTCTGGATCATTCAGGATTCGAGGTAAATTAATGATGTCCAGTCCTTTATCTAAGTAGTTGAGTTTCAAGAAAAGCCGATCTTGAGAGGTTTCGATTATGTTCACCGGACGATACAACCGAAAATACGCTATATCTTGACATACTTTAATGATTTTTGATGGTATTATATTTCCTGAAGACGCAGATTGTTGTATATCTCTGGCTATTTGATCTAAAGCTCTCAGAGGTAACGCATACAGAACTGTTCGTAAGCTATGTATACTATTGGGTGTGTTAGTTAAACCCACTAAGTAATTTAAAGTGATATGATCGTGAATCATCGAACTATTAAACTTTCGCCAACCATGGCTGCGATGTCTCCGTTGATGGGGTTTAAATAGTTGGGTAATGTTGGATATATTTGAACGGCGGTTTGTAGCGTTGCCGAACCCACTGATATTATCATTTAAACCAAACGGAAACACTGACCCAAGTTCTAGCATCCAGAATAATTCCCGCTCTCGGATTTTTCTCTCAAATCCAAAAGGGGAATCCTTAGTAGATGGATAGACGACGTCTATGATCTGAATACTAAAGTTATCCCAGCCGTGAAAAATGCCTACCTATAAGCAATTGCTTTTTCCTAACGGATTTTTTCTGTGACCGTTCACCCTAAGATGGAGTCTTTGGGTGGTCTTGCCAACATACTGTTGACCACACTTCTTACAGGAAACTAAATAAATACAGTTTGTAGTAGAACAACTAAGATCAACATACGAGTTAACAGAATATGAGTTACCAGTTAACGTGGAACTAAATGAAGCTGAAGTATTAAAGAGTGGACACGTGAGACATCCACGATGTCCACACTTAGAAATTTTGAAATTATTACATGTAGAATTCGGTGCTAAACAATCATCAAGCGCAATATTACAAGGTTTGATGTCGTGGCCTTGCTTTGCTGTCAGAAATATATCTGTCATTTGGATTGAAAAAGGTCTTAGTGCATTTCGAACTATTAGAGACTCGGCCGAGAAACCTGCACTAAGGTTCCATGGGTCTGTCTTCATATTTTTTCTTATAGTTGTGCTCATTATGTTTGCTGGGTGTGCAGGGGCCCGGCCTCGGGGACAACTTGTCCACCAGCAGAATCCAGGCATACACAGGTTAAAATTACAAGCGTCTAGTCCGTCATTCATAATCCAGCCGTCGTCCATTAGAGAATATCCGCGTCCATAATCCAAAGACCTATTCCATTTTCCATATAACAGTATTAGCACCAAATTCAAAAACACAATCATAGAATGAGTAATAAATACAAGTGTCTGGTACGTCATTCAATATTAAGCAGTCATCCGCTGAAGAATTTCCGCTCCATAATCCGAAGATCTAATTCATATTAATGGCGCTAGCACCAAATTAGAATAATAAATCAGGGTATACATAAGACTAGGCTTGTTTCCTGCAAGACAGAAGCGGTCAACAGTTTTCAATGACGCAAGCAAGACATTATGATGTTCCAAAATTATCAAATCCCTATCGCTGATCAGTATTCTTTTTCCACATAATGTTCGTTGTAAAGTCGTTATCTAGAGTATGGTTCATCTCAGTCACCCCTTGATTGTGTCTGTTCGTATAAACACTATGAGGATCTTGAAATACATCGTTTCATACGGCCTCCAGCCCCGGGTTAAAGGGAATTAGACACAAGTTATGAAACGTACCGCCATAGATCTTGCACGCTACGCTCGTATTTTGCTATCAGCGTGTGATATGTATCGCCAAATTTGAGAAATTGGACTGGAGGCGCTTGGTGATATATTCCTGTTTCATAAGTTTCTGCAATAATGTTTCGTGGCGTTGATTAAAATCGTCACATTTAACACACGATCTAGGAAATGCTACAAGGCGAGATATGTATACGCCATATGCATGTCTCTCTGGTATATTACTGTCCAGATAAGGATAGTTTAAAATGTCGAACTTGTAATCATCTCTTTTTTCGTTAAGTCGACGAGTTAGAAGGTCAGCATAATTGTTATAGAAATATAGGTCTAAATAAGATGTGCCGTCAGGTCCATCAGTAGTTTCCTTCAAACCCAGTGAAGGTGGATATATATCCTTCACTGCGTCATCTATATAGCGAATATTCACAGCAAGAAGATCGCTACAGCGTTTGGTGAATGAGAAGAACGGGCTTCGAAATTATCTGTTTTCTAAAGTGTCTGCATATAGTCGTATTCATAAGAGAAAAGATATACATGTAGGTAAGCCAAAACGGGTGCACAATAAGTTACCGTGAATAAAGTAATATTATGTCACTAGCACGGTTTTCAAAAGCACACTTTCTGTACTACCCAACTGCAGGATTGCCTGAATGACTGGACCAAAACGTTTGACATCTTTTGATACAGACATCATTTACCTGGAATATTCTTAGGCGTTCGACATAGTACCCCACCAGAGACTCTAAAATCTTCGCCACTACCAAATAAATGGTCCCATTCTGGCATGGATTGAGGCCTTTTTGCGAAACAAAAGTCAGTGAGTTAACTTCAGAAACTCGAGGCCCGATTGGAGAGCAGTGTCTAGTGGTCTAGTGGAGTACTACAAGGATCGATCCTAGAACTCTTGCTTTTTCTTGTATATGTTAACGACAATCCGGAATCTGTATCATCCAACCCAACTCTTATCAGACGACACCAAATTCTATAGCAGGATCCTATCACTAGAAGACAGTGAACAAATCAAAAAAGTCCTAGATAACTGCGGAGCGTGGTCCGCCCATTGGCTGTTATTCTTTAACTCAATTTAAGTGTGTCGTGATGCGCATCAGCCAAGACATTAACTAACTGTACACCCTGAATGGGGAAGTACTCAACGAAATAACACAACGACTTACGGTTCATCATGTCTAACAACCTGAACCCTTAGCACACATAGCCAATACCATGCGCAAAATTAACCAACGAATGCTTCACCAACTTAACAAAGGAGAAAGTGGACACTCTATACAAATACACTATTAGGCCAATCCTCGAATATGTGAGTGTTGCTTGGAACCGTTCACTAAACAGCCTAGATGTCCAACACCAGCGAGTGAGCCTCCATAAGTCCAAACAAATATGATCAAAACATACAAAAAATTGACATTGAGTACAAGCCACCTCCAACAGAATTGTTTTTAAACTTCAGATCTCAACAACGAGAAACGTACATTGTACAAGCCTTTCGCTCCAACAATTCTTCTGTGACAGAATTATAAATGACTGGAACAAATTACCACATGATATAGTAACACCTCCTAGCGAGGAATCCTCCAAAACGAAGATGAGAGCCGTTCATACAGATTACACCAGCAAGTATCCAATTATGGAAACGAAACTATTGAATACATATACATTTTATAGAATAGTTATTGTATCGAAAAAACAAAATTTAGTTAATGATAAATCCAAATACTTGTAATCATTCGCATACCCCCAGTTTTGAATGTACCAGTTATTCCATAATACCTAAAATCCCCACAAACTATAGCCATCGGACAAGTATTTGATGTGACACATGTTACTGACCGAGATACATCATTCTCTAGATGTCCACTTTACAATGAATATTATGGATTAAATATACTGATCAGCGACACGGATTTGATATTTTTGGAACATCACGATGTCTTACCGGCATCATCGAAAACTCTTGACCGCTTCTCTCTTGCAGAAAACTAGCGTATATAGGTATAGTGAGATCGTCTTTTTGAATTTGGTGCTAATACCGTTGATGGAATATGGAATAGATCTTTGGATTATGGATGCGGATATTCTTTGATGGACGACGGCGAAATTATGAAAGACTGAACAGACGCTTGTAATCAACAATGTCATGAGTCATCTAGTCTAACGAAAACACAAAATGTGAAAGCAAGTCGAATATTCATTGCTCGATAACACCGATCGAATCTAGGTCGTGCGAATTTATATAGGGAATTTATTTACCATGAAAAATCCAACATTTTTAATTGCTAAAATGTATTGACTTGATGAATCTATGTTAATAAGGCAAAAAATCCGGAAATTACATAACGTGTCAGATATTGCTGGCTGCATGAAAATTTGTTACTTACATTTGTAGACCTACCAGAAAAATAGTTAAATCAGAGCATTTAAGGATTCGTCCCACAAGAGCTCGTTACCGTAGTTAATTGGTAAGTTAGGTCGATTGTGTGAGGGCAGGGTCGAGGGGGTAAGCGGAAGTACTCCCTCAGAGCATGATACCCTTATACAAACCCTGTGTGATAGCCTTATACAAACAGCTGCCAGGGTCTTTCGTAATATTTGTTTCTCGAAATATGACCAAATACTCGAAAGCAATATTTACGTAAGCAAATCATGTTTGCCAAAGGATTAACCATGGGTGTAGCAGCGCCGGGTTGATGGATGTGTGGGTGGTGGGTGAGAGAGAGGGGCAGGGCTAGGAGTGTGTTTTGGGGAGATACAGGCTTTTCCCTCTACCTGTCTAGGTGAGAGTTGCAGTTCTGCATCAAGCATTGCAAATGTTTAATAGATGAAATGTCTGATATTAGTCTATTCACAGTCAATGCTAGTTTAATTAATGATTGGTTCCTAACTAATTTCTAATACCGGTGATTTTCTTTTCTGTGAACCAACATATCAAGAATAATCTTAGCATTTCTGGAAATGTAATATAGCCTGTTAAAATATAAACCACAGAATCGGACTTAAAAAACACAGTCTAACGATAGTTTTGTATGTTTCGGTTCGCTGATGTCTTGAAACGGCAATTTTCACAGGCCTTCCAGCGACAGAATCAAATGGCACCGGGATACGTTCCAGAGAGGAAGATTTTGTAGCAACTACTAATGACACAATTGTGTCTTTGTCAGGTCGCCAGCTAATGTCGTAATCGCGTCATTAGCAGGCGACTTATGCAGGGTCGACCAAAAATGACGCAATTAGGACATTTATATTATTAGTAGTTGCTATTGCAAGTATATCAAAGATTTAGTCATACATCATGTGTGATATATTTGCTTGCCTCAAATAATTACTGATTCCCAGTTGTGAAAATAAGCGGAAACATGCTCGTTACCACTTTTTAGTGACAGTCTCCTACTATTGTCACAATGCAGTTGTGACATTTGCTAATGACAAAATTGTCCTAATTCTCTGCATGCATTCAACCGCTATTGTCGCAATTGCGACATTAGCTGGCGACTCTGTATGCAGAGTGGACCACTGACGACGCAATTACGACATTTATGTCATTAGTAGTTGCTACTTAAAAGACTACTACTAACAAACTAAGTACCGGTATATTTATGCACCACACTCCGAAGTATGGCTTATTTAACTCCCGAGAATGTCTACTCAACATATTTCGGTGCGTATGGACAAAATACGTATTTTCAGGTAAAGTGAAACGATGAAGTATATTCTCGATGGCATGAGCTTTCATTTGATCTATGAATTGGAGTAATAGGATCTTCGTGTGTACCGTGAGCCTTGAAAAGTGAGAAAAGTGAGAAATTACAGCCCAGTTCACCAGTTTGTCTTGCTTCGATACGGACTTTGTGGGGACTGCTGTATAGGTTAAACGACAGATAAATAAGGTGGTTACTCGGTGGGCTATGTAAAATTTCGCTTACCTTTACCTCTTTGCTGCATCTGTGCGTTAAAGTTTGCTGAATGCCAAAAAAACTGCCATACTTCGACAATTTGGACGGAAGTATGCCTTGTTTACCTCCGGATATCGAGATTCAGAGCGAAACCTCCGGAGAATGGCATTTTGATTGTCCAGCGCGGATATTAACACACTCCCCTCCTCCTTGTCGGACACCCAGTGAAGATCATATTCAGCATCAAACCCCAAAGTAGGGTTAACCTCCCCGTATGTCTGTTCTATTCTATAATCGTGGGGCCGTAGCTTTGTATGGAAACTGATTCAGCATAGTTCGCTGATTTGTGGCTGTAACACGATAACAGGTGTTGACATTGTGTTAATGTACGGCTCTTTGTTGATGAATATTACTGGACATTTCCTAATTTCAAATTCCATTTGTTTAACTTCATTTCACAAGCCAAATGGTCCTTCCTAGGCTTAGTGTGTTCCAACAGACAATACTTCTCTACTTATTCTCATTTATATGTAATGGTAACGGTTTGAACATTTAACTGTGGCATACAAAAAAAAATACATAAAAAATAAAAAAAAAATTCTATTGACACTCAAGTAATGCCATAATAAACTGACTTCTTGGTTCATATATGCTCTGTTACATTTTCCTACATGAAATATCCCAAGCTGACTGATTAGATTCCATATAGGTAAACAGCACAGAGCTCTGTTCTGAGATAAATAATAATGGGAATAATAGCCTTTAATATTTACAATTAATAAATTTGCCATGTTAGAACATGTACGCAAATTGTAGTCCTGTACTAAAATCCAATAAAACATTTTAAAACATCATATGGTATGATGAACAGTACTGTATTTGGAAATGTATAATTCCAGACATCAACGGATATAACAATCCAGGACATTTTCTGCTGCAGACTTTTCCCACAGAACATTTAATTCCAATGCAGGCATTTCCCCATTTGGACATTTTTTCTTTCAGCTTTCCCTTTCATGCCTAATAGCTTGTTGGTGCGCACAGTCTGTCATATTTTGTTTTGATGATTTTCAACATAGTTATGGCCCTTATCTAGTCCATCAAGAATTTCTCCCCATATCCCAGTTACTATTTGATGGACAAATATTGAAACTTAGTGGAACATGCTTATTATATTGCAGATGTGCATGGTATTGTGTTTCACCTAGATATAATCATTCCTGCCACATTTATCGCATTCTGGTCAGGGTTTCATGGTACTTCTTGAACAACTTTGAAACTTACTTTCATCATGCTTCGAAGCTTTCTGTCATACATACTTGCCCGGGCCATAAAAGTATCACAGAATGTTGAACTTATTTTGGCACATGCTAGTAACTAAAGTGAAGCCTAATCCCCAAGGTTCGAAATCCTTATCTTTTATTCAACCGTGTTTATGTTGCCATATACAGTTTTTTTTAAGTTGAGTCAATACAACTTTCTATTCAGGATCGTTGATCCATCTACTAGAATACGAAACAGTGCGACAACGACGCGACTTGCCTGTCATGGCTACCATTGATGGCTAGCAGCGGTTGTACGGTACCAGACCATCTGCAATAGTCCTATACGCAGTTTAGGACATTTGACAGTTTCGCGATCATTGCACACCAGTTCTCATGAAAGAGGCACGGGCTGAATGAGTAAGCTGCACTGGGCATGCATACCCAGGCTTGTATGAAAACAACAGAGAAACTGAGCTAACATGCTGAGTATATGGGTCCGTGTAACCTTGCACAATTCAATTTTCGTTTTTTTGTTTTTGGTTCCTAAAAATCAAAAATTGAAATTTGACCGTCAATTTTCGTTTTTCGTTTTCGGTTTCTCAAAATCAAAAATTGAAATTTGACCGTCAATTTTCAATTTTCGTTTTTCGCTTTCGGTTTCTCAAAATCAAAAATTGAAATTTGACATTCAATTTTCGTTTTTCGTTTTACTTCGCGCAAAAATGAAAATCAAATATTGAAAATTGCCTCGACATGTCCGTTTTTCGTTTTTTGATTTTAACTTTCACTCGTCAATGTTAACTGCGCACGCGCAAGACTTAAGATGTCACTTTCGGTCCGCAAAGTAGTATGGAAAGCGCAATCGGATTGTTTAGGCAGGTGTGGAGCATAATATGGAAAACCAGTAAGGGTAAAGATGTGGGAGTTTCACTACACTATAGATCCCTGGAGCCAGGCATTCGAGCTAGAATATAATGGGCCAACTGCGCATGTGCAGAAGCGAGTAGGCATTCGTGCAGCAGGTTTATTATATGCATTATAGCATTATATGGAGAACAACGGGGTTGATACACATGGGAGTTTCATTAAAGTAGGGTAGTGGTACCCTAATCATAACCCCCAAAGGAGCTTCCCGCGTCGATGCGTTGAAGCGTTTGACACCCGCACTTAAAGCGTTGAAGCGTTTTTGACGCTGAACGTTGAAGTGCATCTGAACGCTCCAACGATCCAGGTCCCAAAAATAGAGAATGAAGATTGGACCTGAAGCGTTGAATCATTCAGACGTCTGACATCAAACGTGGCGAGTGTGTGCTTGTTTGAAATGGTGCCATGTACGGATTTCGTGGCCCATCTCACCGCGATGCTTACTCTTATTGGTATTAAATCTTTGTTGGTATCTTTATAAATACTATATTTCAAATCAATAACAAATAGCGGTTGTATGCATGAATGCTGTTCGCTTTTATAGCGCTCTAAACATCTATTTTTAGAAATGAGAAAATCTAAGACTACGTCCTGATTGGCTCTGGCCTCAGTTCCAATAACCAATGAGAACAGCGGGATGCCACATATCCAGACCTGTCTGGTGCATCTTCACAAGTCCAGGTAAATCGTGAATCCCCGCACAGAGTTTACCTGGACATTTTTTGGTGATTCGAGTGAGTTCTTGAGTCGTTGCCGCAATCTCGAACATTTCATCCTCCGAGGTTATTTTGAATTAGCATGTCGGCATCCCAAGCCGGCGGTTCTTGCCTTGACTCTCGATGTCGATTTCAGCCTGACATCAAAGTTATGCCAGCGATGTCACATCTCAAACCGTCCAGCTAGCGGATTGGCGTAATGAGCTAGCTGAACCTGTTCAATAATTGGTTTGATTTAGAGGATACCCCTTGATATTTTTTTTATCCAGAACTACCGTGAGCAGCTAACCAAGGCAATGTATAGATACAATGTACCCTAACAAATCGATCAATACACTGGCTCTCGAAGATGGCCTGGTGGGCCACATGCCTCTCACGCTCCACACCTCTTATACGACACGATTTGTGTTTTCTATTCTACTCGGCGTACCGGAAGTGACATCATAACCCGTCCACGTGCGAACTCAACATACGTCAAAGTTAAAATCAAAAAACGAAAAAACGGACAAGTCGAGGCAATTTTCAATATTTGATTTTCATTTTTGCGTGAAGCGAAACGAAAAACGAAAATTGAAAATTGACTGTCAAATATCAATTTTCGTTTTTTGTTTTTGCAATCCCAGGATCAAAAATTGAAAATTGACGGTAAAATTTCAATTTTTGATTCTGAGATCAAAAAAACAAAAAACGAAAATTGAAAATTGACGGTCAAATTTCAATTTTTGATTTTGAGAAAACAAAAACGAAAAACGAAAATTGAATTGTTCAAGGTTACACGGACCTATATGAAAGCATATGGAAAGCTATCAAATAAAATCGCCATATAACAAACTTAGCATTAGTGCACATTTCCACAACCGTTTTCTAATAATTAGCATAGTAATTATCATAACAATTATCCTTTTGTTTTCCATAAGAGCCTAGATGTACATGTGCATGCTGCATGAAGCTAACTTAGTCTGTATGTATGCACCGCCCCCCTTTGTGCGCGCCGTGACATAACAACCGGTGATCGAACTGGCAAATGGCCTACTAAGTTTTTTGACCGTATATCATCATTGAGTACTTCCTGTGCAGAGTTCATGCACCTCCTAAAAACACACAGAATTTAAATTCCACCCTGAAAAGTTCTTTTAAGTGCTCAAAAATTAAGTTTATGTCCTGGAAACTTCTGGAAAATCATCTTTGTAGTTCTAACAATCGCCAATATCTTTCTGATCAACAGCTTCTTAATAATTGCTTCGAAAATTGTGTAATTTTGCGGCAGAAAACAGCGCTAAAAATGAGATATATTGACAGGGAAACCCCTGGAATTTTCATTGAATGGAAGTTTATGACCCCTGCCAGTGGCATCTATCAGGTGCACCAACTTTAGTGTGTGGTATTTCACTTGAGTTGAAACTTAGTGAAAACAAACGTAGGTACAATAGCATACCCGCAGTTGTAAATGTAACATTTGTCTGTATATCAATTTCTTGAGTATATACGCTACCGTCAAATAAAGGCCTCGGGTTGAGGATCTTATGGGTTATCAAATGTTTTTCGCACAGAAGAACAGGTGAAAACAATTCTAGGTACAATAGCATACCCACAGTTGTAAATGTAACATTTGTCTGTGTCAATTTCTGGAGTATATACGCTACCGTCAAATATAGGCCTCGTGTTGAGGATCTTATGGGTTAACAAATGTTTTTCGCACAGAAGCACAGGTATGTTCGATTACACCCAGGGCGTACTCAACCTCTTCAATATGGGAACGAACGGACAGAATGCAGAGGCGAATGTAATATATGCCCTCTATCGCAGTAAGATTAAAAAACAACAAACGGTCATCTAGGATCAATTCCAGCCACAACTTCGTTGCTTCGTTTCCTTTGGAGCCATTTGGTGGCACAAATCTGAAAGCCAGACAGGAAAGTTGCGGCTTGATACACGTCACGACGTTGGGCATCTTACTCAGCTTCTCATAAGCATACTTTGTCAGCATTAATTTCTCTTCAATCTGATGTTTTATAACGTCGGTGCCGAGAAATTTTAGACAAAACCAGATTGAAAAGCCACGGAAAGGACGGGTACACTCTAAAGAGTAATGAATAGGCGAATATTCTTCTGTTTGAGCAGATGAAATAAATGGCACATCTCCCATAGCCATTGCACTTTTCAGGTGACTACCGTTCCGTACCAACACTGCAGAAATCCCGTACTGAGTAGACAAACCTTTGTGGAAATCCATGGTAATAGAATCGGCCAATTCAATACCTAAAAGTGAAGAATGTTATAATCTTGATTAATCGAATGTCATATGGGAATGGAGCGGTAATTTCGTGGTCATGTCGCTTTCACAACTATACACAAAACTACGCACCCAGTGACCGACACAAAAATTCGTATTTCAAAATGATTTTTTCTCACAGAGCTGTACAATTTTCGGTTGTCATTCACTCGTGCAAGGCTAGGATACATTGATATCATTCCCCAACTGTTAGTCTGAAAAACAATATCGCATAGGAGAAATGTTATCGTTGAATTATTTGAATAGTCAATAAAGGTTCACTTTCCACAAAGCATTATTACATTTGCAATAATATTAGACCAACCTTTACACATTTCTCTGATTGAGTCACATAGGAGGAGGAAACCCCCATATGCCGCGTCGACATGGTGCCACATCTTAAACTTCTTAGCCACGGCATCCACTTCCTGGAAGGGATCAATCACGCCAAGATCTACAGTGCCCAATGTGGCAATCACCATAAAAGGATTCAACCCAGCCTGTGAAAGATATGAAGAAAAAAGAACACTTTTATCAGATGGTTACTGAGATTAACTTGTACAAGAGAGTAGAAAATGTCCTGTAATCTATTTTGAGAATGTAATATTGTAATATCCCAGGTTAGGTTAGGATCACGAATGTAACTAAAAGGAGGTTCTTGATTAGTTAGACATAACGACCTCTTGTCACAATGAACACTCACCAATCTGATAAAACTCAGACTTAATAACCGCTCCTCTCTCGGACATGTCGCTAATTAAGATCTGGGACAGTCTGTATGTGAAGGGTCAGCGTGACATTCGTAATGCTCGGTAGTTTCCGTCACTTACCGGTTATGTAACTCATTATCGCTGGTTGTTTGACTGATCTTTAAATTTCTATAGTTTGTGAAGTTTATTCCCATAAAAGATCAGTGATGTTTCTATGTAATTTGAGTATTTTGATCCATCCTGGAAAGTTATGCGAGCGATCCACGTGGTGTGCAGATTCGTTCATCTTTCTTTCCATCCGCCATCTTTGTAAATTGCGTTGTGACGTCCCATCTTGTAGACTGAATTGTTTTAGCATTTCATTGACAACTATGGTATCTGTTTACCATGCTTAGTGATTAAGCACAGCTCCACTGTAGAGGATAACCGTGTGTTGGTTAGTCCCCTGGGGCCATAGGCATATGCACTGGGCATGTATGCACGTGCACCATCCACAATCCTCCTATAGATGTACGAATAAACTTGTCTGAGTCGAAGATGAGCCTCTGTTGTTTATTTGAGCCCCTTATAACTGGTATCAGAAGTGGGATAGGAGAAGATTGATTGTGGAGAGCCCCCAGGGTGACGTCGTTTCTATTTCTTCGGTCGGTGAGATGAGTAGTGGAAAAATAGGAGCCCCAACCCACGAGAAGTTTGAGTGTGGAGAGCCCTATTGTAACAGTGTTATCGTTTCCATGTCTTCGTTTAGTGAGACGAATTAGTAGTGGAAAATTAAGAGTTCCAGACCACTCTTTCCTCAGATTGTTCTACGAATTACTAGTGGGAAATTAGGAGTTCCAGACCACCCTTTCCTCAGATGATTGTTCTACTAATTAGCAACGATGCCCCCACCAGACGGAGACCAACTACCGCAACTTCAACAACAGCGAGAACAAAATGAGAGAACGGAAGCATCGACCAATGAACTGGATTGTTTGAGACTAAAGGTCCGTGAACCTGAGGAAGCCTTAAAGACTAGATCAACGAAGCCATTGGTACTAGCCACTGGCAGGCAACTCATTCGATTTAAGGACAAACCAGAAAAGACAAGTGATATTTCTTTAGAAGAATTGATTTCTGATATCAAGTGTGCAGCCGAAACAAGGAAACTGAAAAGTGAGGAGTACGCTGTATTGCTATGTGAGAATCTTGGTGGCCGTGCCCGCCAGGAGATCATGGCCAGGGGTGACACTGTTCGAAAATCACCAGACTTAATACTCAAAACATTAAGAAAGGTATTTGGTGAATGTGGGGATCTCCCCAGTGCACAACATAGGTTCTACTCATACCGCCAAGTTCCTGGTAAGGACTTGATCAGTTGTTCATTAGAATTAATTGAGCTCTATGATAAAATTGTTGAAATTAACTCCACATTTTCAGGTATGAGGGACCTCGCCCTGAAAGGTCAATGCTGAGGCTGCAACCAGTGAAGTCCATCAACGAGAAATACGTCGCTTGACCAAGGAGCAGCCAGAAATGTCTTTTCTAGAACTGCGAGACCGGGTCATCGAGTGTGTGGGGAATGCCGTGGCCTGCAATCCAACCAAAGAGAAAAAAAGTACATGTAGAGGAACACCAAATCAACAAGTCCTCCGTCAACATGGAAGATATGGTCACACTGATCACAAAGCAGCAAAAACAGATAGATGATCTACTGAACACTGTCAAGGCGTATTCTACTGTCCCAAAAGCCAGTCATCAGACCGCCCTTTAAACGCTTAAGTCCCGTTGTGGAGGGCCTCGCCACGGGAAGTGCAGAAGATTCCAATGGTCCACTCTTATCTAGAGTAATAGGGAAGTGTCCGGAAACCAAAGTGGAGGTGAATGGAATCGAGCTGTCCTGTCTGGTAGATACTGGTGCTCAAGTATCGACAATCACGGAATCGTTTTATAGGGACTACCTCTACTTCCAAGAACTGGTGGACAGGGGAAGATGATTCGGATCACCACGGCCAATGGTTTGGACACACCCGATCTGGGCTTTGTTGCACTTGATATTAGTGTTTTTGGACAGAAAATGGATGGTATGGGATTTTTAGTGGTAAAAGATCCTGTTGACTTTGCTATGCAGAAAAGAAAACCGATTTGTTCCTGGTGTAATAGGTTCAAATTACAACACATATAATGGAAGTGGGAAGAGGTGCCGACTGACTGCGTCACATGACTTCACAGAATAGTCTTCTGGCAAACCTATTCGAAAGCACATACCAAGAATCTAACGATTCGTGATATGTGTTGTATCTCAGGTACGCTTTTATTGTACCTGTTCATGTGGCAACTTGGATGATATGACCACACGGCCCCTAGCACCGGCATAAGCGGTATTAGATACAAATCTAGAGAGCTATGATGGAAATGCTCTGACAACTCGTATACTGTTAATTGGTGAGCTGATTCGCCGTGACAACTCGTACATTGGAGATTGGTGAGCTGTATCGTCGTCAGCTGTGAATGACGGCAATTAACACAAAAGACTAGTCTGTAAGGTCTGTAAATTCTCTTCGTGATATCAAGACTCTAGTTGATCGTGACAATTTAACTGTGCAACCGGAAATACAAAACCTACTAGCTATGTATGAAGAAACACCAGCCACTATTGAGAGTAATGTTGAAGTCAGAATCGGAGGTAGGCGACATGTGCTGGTGCCAGCACGTTCTCTTCAAGTTATTGAATGTAGTGTCCAGTCTACTGCTGTAGTTGAAGAAAACAACATTCCTCTTCCAAAAGGTCTGATTTTGGGTCCTACAGCCGTCTCTGTCAACAAGTCTGGACGAGTCCCTTTTCAAGTCGCCAATTTTAGTAACAGTGATATTTACTTGAGACCGAGAACTCCTATTGGCATTCTCCGTTCTACAGAGGTAGAACCCTCCATCGCCTTGCATCTCAGTCAAAAAGTGAGCTTGTCAAGTCTTTACTCGAGCGTATGGATATCAACACAAAGCTTAGTAACGACGACCATGAAAAGCTGGAAGAGGTCCTGACCAAGCATGTCTCAACATTCAGTAAAGATGAGGAGGACATCGGCTTCTCGGATGCAGTAACCCACCGCATTGTTACTTCAGACAACGTACCAGTCAGACTTCCGCATAGACCTATCCCACCCAGTCAGTGGAAGGAAGTACGGGATTACAATAAGAAATCTCTAGACAAAGACATTATACAGGAATCTTCAAGCCCCTATGCAGCGCCTGTTGTGCTCGTTCGAAAGGGAGACAAACTTCGTGTATGCTGTGATTACAGGTCTCTGAACAACAAGGCCCGCAAGGATGCCTATCCTCTTCCGAGGATAGAGGAGGCACTGACGGTTCTGAATGGCGCGAAGTACTTTTGTAGCCTCGATCTCGTCCATGGGTTTCATCAGATTGCAGTGTCGGAAGATGACATCGATGACATCGATTTCAATGATATTGAAAGAGGTATTTGTCTTCCAACCAATCATAACGACATACCAAAACTATACTGGACTCCCAAAATGCATAAATCACCATACAAAGCTAGATTCATAGCTGGTTCTAGAAGCTGGACCACCAAGCTTCTTTCAACCCTATTGACGAGGGCCCTTCAGGAGGTAAAAACATTTTGGGAAAGGTATTGCGCCACTATTTCTAACAACTCTGGCGTTGAATGTATGTGGATATTGAAAAACTCAAAATGTCCCACGTGGGATTTCTCGACTTTCTATACTACAATCCCTCATCAGGACCTTATTGACCGTCTAAGTTCATTAATAGTATCTGTGTTCAGGAAAACTGATCGTAGATATATTAATGTCCGAAGCCATAAAGCATTCTTTAGCTTGACTACATACAAGAGATATCATTCATGGGATGTTTCTTTGTTTATAGAGTTGCTTGAATTTCTCATTAAAAATGTCTATGTGAAATTTGGCAACACAATATATCAGCAGCATATAGGTATTCCAATGGGTACCAATTGTGCACCCCTGTAGGCCGACCTGTATCTGTTCTCTTATGAATATGGCTATATGCAGGCGCTTTCAAATTACAAGCGTCTAGTCCGTCATTCATAATCCAGCCGTCGTCCATTAGAGAATATCCGCGTCCATAATCCAAAGACCTATTCCATTTCCACATAACAGTATTAGCACCAAATTCAAAAAGACAATCATAGTTATCCATCCATTCAAAGCCCGTTCCTTCTCATTCACCAAACGCTATATAGACGATCTTCTCGCTGTGGATAATCGCTATATAAATGACGCAGTGAAGGATATATATCCACCTTCACTGGATTTGAAGGAAACTACAGATAGCCCTACAGGCACATCTTATTTAGATCTCTATCTCTATAAAAATGAAGCGAGCATTCTCTCTCGTCGACTTTATGACAAAAGAGATGATTACAATTTCGATCATCGTAAACTATCCCTTTCTGGATAGTAATATTCCAGTGGGACCTGCATATGGCGTATACATATCTCGCTTAGTAGCATTTGCTAGATCCTGCGTTAAATGTGATGATTTTAATCAACGTCACAAAACATTGTTGGAGAAACTTATAAAACAGGGCTATTCCACCAAGCGTCTCCACTCAAAGTTTCTCAAATTTGGCGATACATATCGCATGCTGATAGCAAAATACGAACGTAGCGTGCAAGATCTATGGCGCTACGTTTCGTAACTTGTGTCTAATTCCGCTTAACCCGGGGCTAGGGGCCGTATGATCCCATGTACTTCAAGATCCTCATGGTACTCATATGAACAGTCACAATCAAAGCGTGACTGAGATATATCTTTTTTTTTAGATGACGACTCTGTAACGAATATTATGGATTAAGAATACTGATCAGCGATACGGATTTGATATTTTTGGAACATCATGATGTCTTGCCGGCATCATTGAAAACTGTTGACCGCTTCTCTCTTGCAGGAAACAAGCCTATGTTTATGTATACTATGATTGTCTTTTTGAGTGAGTGAGTGAGTGAGTAGGATTTAACGTCGTTTTCAACATTGTTTCAGTCATATCACGACGTTGTCTTTTTGAATTTGGTGCTAATACTGTTATGTGGAAAATGGAATAGGTCTTTGTATTATGGACGCGGATATTCTCTAATGGACGACGGCTGGATTATGAATGACGGACTAGACGCTTGTAGTTATTTGTAATGTTCGGTAGTTTCCGTCACTCACCGGTTATGTAACTCATTATCGCTGGTTGTTTGACTGATCTTTAAATTTCTATAGTTTGTGAAGTTTATTCCCATAAAAGATCAGTGGTGTTTCTATGTAATTTGAGTATTTTTATTCATCCTGGAAAGTTATGCGAGCGATCCACGTGGTGTGCAGATTCGTTCATCTTTCTATCCATCCGCCGCCTTTGTAAACTGCGTTGTGACGTCCCATCTTGTAGACTGAATTGTTTTAGCATTTCAGTGACAACTATGGTATCTGTTTACCATGCTTAGTGATTAAGCACAGTTCCACTGTATAGGATAACCGTGTGTTGGTTAGTCCCCTGGGGGCATAGGCATAGGCACTGGGCATATATGCAGGTGCACCATCCACAATCCTCCTATAGATGTACGAATAAACCTGTCTGAGTCGAAGATGAGCCTCTGCTGTTTATTTGAGCCCCTTATATGTATCTTAAATCTGTCGTACATGTCAGACTGCCGACCAATCACAGTCCACCTTCAACGATCGGTGATTGCTCATGGAGTACAAGAACTTCATCAATCTTTACTCGAGCGTATGGATATCAACACAAAGCTTCGTAACGACGACCATGAGAAGCTGGAGGAGGTCCTGTTCAAGCATGTCTCAACCTTCAGTAAAGACGAGGATGACATCGGCTTCTCGGATGCAGTAACACACCGCATTGTTACTTCAGACAACGTACCAGTCAGACTTCCGCATAGACATATCCCACCCAGTCAGTGGAAGGAAGTACTGGACTACATTAAGAAATCTCTGGACGAAGGTATTATACAGGAATCTTCAAGCCCCTATGCAGCGCCTGTTGTGCTCGTTCGAAAGGGAGACAAACTTCGTGTATGCTGTGATTACAGGTCTCTGAACAACAAGACCCACAAGGATGCCTATCCCCTTCCGAGGATAGAGGAGGCATTGACGGTTCTGAATGGCGCGAAGAAATTTTTGTAACCTCGATCTCGTCCATGGGTTTCATCAGATTGCAGTGTCGGAAGATGACATCGATGACATCGATTTCAATGATATTGAAAGAGGTATTTGTCTTCCAACCAATCATAACGGCATACCAAAACTATACTGGACTCCCAAAATGCATAAATCACCATACAAAGCTAGATTCATAGCTGGCTCTAGAAGCTGCACCACCAAGCTTCTTTCAACCCTATTGACGAGGGCCCTTCAGGAGGTAAAAGCATTTTGGGAAAGGTATTGCGCCACTGTTTCTAAGAACTCTGCCGTTGAATGTATGTGGATATTGAAAAACTCAAAATGTCTTACGGAAGAACTTGATGCTAAAGGTCACATACCGTACAGACATGTATCCACATGGGATTTCTCGAATCGCTATACTACAATCACTCATCAGGACATTATTGACCGTCTAAGTTCATTAATAGTATCTGTGTTCAGGAAAACTGATCGTAGATATATTAATGTCCGTAGCCATAAAGCATTCTTTAGCTCTACTACGTAGAAGAGATATCATTCATGGGATGTTTCTTTGTTTATAGAGTTGCTTGAATTTCTCATTAAAAATATCTATGTAAAATTTGGCAACACAATATATCAGCAGCATATAGGTATTCTAATGGATACTAATTGTGCAGCCCTGTTGGCTGACCTGTAGCTGTTCTCTTATGAATATGACTATATGCAGGCGCTATCAAAAACCGATCCATTCAAAGCCCGTTCCTTCTCATTCACCAAACGCTATATAGACGATCTTCCCGCTGTGGATAATCGCTATTTAAATGACGCAGTGAAGGATATATATCCACCTTCACTGGATTTGAAGGAAACTACAGACAGCCCTACAGGCACATCATATTTAGATCTATATCTCTATAAAAATGAAGCGGGCATTCTCTCTCGTCGACTTTATGACAAAAGAAATGATTACAATTTCGACATCGTAAACTATCCCTTTCTGGACAGTAATATTCCAGTGGGACCTGCATATGGCGTATACATATCTCTCTTAGTAACATTTGCTAGATCCTGTGTTAAATGTGACGATTTAAATCTACGTCACAAAACATTGTTACAGAAACTTATAAAACAGGGCTATTCCACCAAACGCCTCCACTCAAAGTTTCTCAAATTTGCCGATACATATCGCATGCTGATAGCAAAATACGAACGTAGCGTAGAAGATCTATGTCGCTACGTTTCCGTACATCTTTCTTTAGATGACGACTTTACAACGAATATTAGGGATTAAGAATACTGATCAGCGATACGGGTTTGATATTTTGGAACATCATGATGTCTTGCCGGCATCATTGAAAACTGTTGACCGCTTCTCTCTTGCAGGAAACAAGCCTATGTTTATGTATACTATGATTATCTTTTTGAGTTTGGTGCTAATACTGTTATATGGAATAGGTCTTTGGATTATGGACGCGGATATTCTCTAATGGACGACGGCTGCATTATGGATGACGGACT
This sequence comes from Hanleya hanleyi, assembly GCA_036873755.1. Lineage (NCBI taxonomy): Eukaryota > Metazoa > Mollusca > Polyplacophora > Lepidopleurida > Hanleyidae > Hanleya > Hanleya hanleyi. The sequence continues at coordinate 31,128 of JAVTVY010016251.1, forward strand.
AGACGCTTGTAATCAAGAAAACAGCTTTCCGGATAGGATCGGTAGGTCTTAACGAATACTTACGTATGCCATTTGGCTTAACTGGCGCTCCGGGGACGTTAATGCGACTTATGGACAAAATATTCGGTGACGAAAACTTTCAAACACTTTTGATATTTGGCGCCACATTCCAGGAGACCCTAGAAATGATAGACATGGTTCTAGATCGACTCACTAGATACAATCTCAAAGTGAAACCAGAGAAGTGTCACCTTTCCAAAGAACGTTTGCGGTATGTTGGGCATGTTGTCTCTTCTGTGGGCATTTCACTCGACCCAGAGAAGGTCAGTGCTGTTGTAAACTGGCCATTGCCGAAGACAGAAACACAGTTGAGGGGATTCCTAGGCATAGTCAGCTAATACAGAAGGTTTGTTCCTGGATTTGCTGCATTTGCTGCACCACTCCATTCCCTGCTACAAGGCGTCAACTTGGGCAAAAGGGCCAACCGCAAGATTGAAGTCGGTCGTGGAGTTAGGTAATGGGATGCAGAGTGTGATCGTGCTTTCACGGAGTTGAAGCAGAAACTGACGTCTGCACCAATCCTGGGTCTTCCCGACTTCACGAAGCTGAACATCTTGGAAGTTGATGCCAGTCACCTTGGCTTGGGTGCCATCTTGTCGCAGCAGCAAGATTGTGGTAAAGTGGTTCTGGGTTATGCCAGCCGTTCTCTGCGACCAACAGAAAAAAACATGGAAAATTACAGCAGTTTCAAGTTGGAGTTAATTGCCTTGAAGTGGGCCGTTACTGATAAATTTCGAGACCTCTTACTTGGAGCTGACTGCACAGTATATACTGACAACGACCCCTCAGCTTTGTTCATACCTCTGCGAAATTGGGAGCCACTGAAACTAGATGGACCGGTGAACCCTCACAGTTTAATCTTACGATCAAACACCGCTCCGGCAAGAAGAACCGTAATGCAGATTCCCTCAGCAGGAAGGTGGAGCATGGATTGAAAGTGAGCAGACTGGAAACCTTGGGTTGTGAACCAACTGCGTCGACTACTACTACTAACCTTCCTAGTGACCTGCGGATGCAGGTCCAAAGTGATGTGAACTGTGTTCTGCTGGAGCCACTTTCAGCTCAGCCTCTTAGACAACCGCCATCACCACCTACTGACATACCGTCTTCAAGCTCAGAGGAAATGTCCGAATTACAGACTGATGACCCGAGCATAAGTCGCTTTCTCTTATTCTGGAAACAGGCCAAGCGTCCGTCATACAGAACTGTGAAAGGAGAAAACTTGAATGTGCGCAGATTGATTAGGTCTTGGGATAACATGATCCTACAAGATGGAGTCCTCTTCAGAAAGATCACAGAACGATGTGAGGTAACCAAACAGACTGTTCTGCCTGAGGTACTCAAGTCCAGGGTCCTAAAATCCAGTCATGATGACAGTGGACACCCTAGTCCCGAGAGAACCTACTCAGTGTTACGCAGTAGATGTTTCTGGCCTGGAATGCTGAACGAAATCAACCAGTATTGTGTGGAATGTGAGCGGTGCATGCTGGGTAAACATGGCCTCAACATTAAGCCTACCTTTGCCTCTATCATCGCCAAAAAACCTCTGGAATACTGGCAATGCACTTTACTGTGTTGGAGAAAGGTACAAATGGCGTCGAAGATGTCTTAGTACTAACCGATGTATACACTAAATTTACTCAAACCTTTGCGACGAAAGATCAGACGGCACCAACTGTCGCCAAGATTCTTGTGAGAGATTGGTTCAGTAAATTTGGTGTGCCATACAGATTACATAGTGACCAGGGTAGATGTTTTGAGGGAAAAGTAATTCAAGAATTGTGCAAGATTTATGGACTGAAAAAGTCAAGAACTACCCCCTATCATCCTGAGGGTAATGATGGGTGCGAACGCTTTAATCGTACAATGCATAACATGTTGAGAACTCTGCCACCCAAAAAGAAGAGGAAATGGCCAGAGCTTCTCCCAGAGCTGATTTACGCGTATAACTGTATACCGCATGCATCGACCGGATATTCGCCTATCTATTTGCTTTTCGGGAGGGATCCATTACTCCCAGTGGACATGGTCATTGGTAACCAGGAAGAGACCGACTCTGAATTCGAGACAGACTGGGTGGAGGAACATCATCGTAGACTTTCGGTCAAGCGAGTGAAAGGGAAAACGAAGCACGGAAGAGATGTAAAGCTCTGAACAAACGTGCATCTGACATAGGACTACAGATTGGTGCTAGAGTTTTTCTTAGGAATCATCCTCGCGGTAGACACAAGATCCAGGACATCTGGTTACCAGAGCCTCACAAGGTTGTTGGTATAAAGGACTCTAATGTGATGTGTACGTTGTGTCCCCCCTGGATGGAGACAATGAGAGAGTTCTTCACAGGAGAGAACTATTGGATTCATGAACTTTGGTGTCGGATATTGTGCCAGCGTCACTCCTGTGTGACGAGCCTGAGGAAACTCTGAATGTGGGTATTATCAACGGAACTCCTGATGATGTTTCCTCTTATGCAGCCAATGATCTACCCGAGTCGAGTAATCTGTACATCTCTGATCCGTATGATGTTGAAGGTGGTGCTTCACGCAAAGCATGGGAGCACCAGACACCTTATACCAGCAGTAGTTACAGTGATGGAGTGCAGCAGGTCCAGAATCGGCAATCCGTGGTCGATGGGACAGACGATTCTGTAGACTTACCTGTACTCGAGGAGAATGTGACCCCGGATCTCAATGAAGATCTTCCGCGACGGACTGCCCGTGTAACCACTGGTCACCACTCGAACTTACATAACTTACCAAGGTCTGTTGTGAATCAGGAACTGGATATCTCTGCCCAAATTGATCCAAATGTGCTGTTACTCAGTTACTGCTTGTACATTTGTTGTCCAGAGGAAACTCTACTCTCAGATGGCTTGTTTCCTAGCAACCTACACATATCGATACAGCAAAACCAGTATGTTTTGACAGCATCCTGTTTATTCCCCATGTTTTGTAAATATGTTGAGAGCATATCTATCATTGTCAACAAGTTGTGCTCATATTGTAAGTTGAGATATGCTAGTTGATGGAACTGAAAAGTGTTTCTAGTCTAAACGTTGTGCATAGTTGTCAGGTGCCAACTATCCAGCAGGGGAGAATGTAAAGGGTCGGCGTGACGTTTGTAATGTTCGGTGGTTTCCGTCACTCACCGGTTATGTAACTCATTATCGCTGGTTGTTTGACTGATCTTTAAATTTCTATAGTTTGTGAAGTTTATTCCCATAACAGATCAGTGATGTTTCTGTGTAATTTGAGTATTTTGATCCATCCTGGAAAGCTATGCGAGCGATCCACGTGGTGTGCAGATTCGTTCATCTTTTCTATCCATCCGCCATCTTTGTAAACTGCGTTGTGTCGTCCCATCTTGTAGATTGAATTGTTTTAGCATTTCATTGACAACTATGGTATCTGTTTTCCATGCTTAGTGATTAAGCACAGTTTCACTGTATAGGATAACCGTGTGTTGGTTAGTCCCCTGGGGGCATAGGCATAGGCATTGGGCATGTATGCAGGTGCACCATCCACAATCCTCCTATAGATGTACGAATAAACCTGTCTGAGTCGAAGATGAGCCTCTGTTGTTTATTTGAGCCCCTTATATGTATCTTAAATCTGCCGTACATGTCACACTGCCGACCAATCACAGTCCAATTTCAACGGTCGAATAGTCGCCTATCCGAGCAAATAATAATCTTCGGTGATTACTCATGGAGCGCAAGAACTTCACCAGCCGCCTGGGTTGGATTTTTCTGTGCCCCGTTCACTACAGAAATAATCGGATAGCCACCTATTCGCCCGATGAAGTTGGAATATGATTGGTCACCAGTCTGACATGCGCGACATATTTAAGATACAAACTGTCCCAGATCTTAATTAGTGTAGGGCTCTATGGCAGAAAGGGGCTTTCAGAGTCGGAAGAATTGAATTTCACGACAGGTAATTTTTAGAGTCTATATAGAAACATATTGTTCTTTTAGAATTTAAAATTTATATGAACTTTAGGTTTCGTAAGAAACCGGTTAAACCGGTTTAACCGGTCGTAGGGAACCGGTTTAAATAGGGAGGTATGGTGTCAGCCCTTTGTTAGCAGCCCCTTTGTTAGCTAACAATAAAAACATCACGTGACCCTTAGTCATACCCACGGAAGCGTGTATAGTTAATTAACTGTGCGAGTTAAATTATGTGCCTCGGATTGTGACAGCTGAACGCACATCTATTACCGCATTGACACACGGGTTAACCCTGCACACACATAGATTTGCTCCTTCTGTAATGGGCGCCTATTGTAGACCAGTTCCTTTGTACTCTGGCCGCTAATGTTATTCGTTCCGTGTCACCGCCATGGTACACCATTAACTGTAACACGGGGTGTTTTAAGCACTTATGATTGTATCTATACTATAGAAACTTATGGCGAAATAGCCTCATTTGTAAAGACCCTTATTCGTGGTTAATGTCTCTGTTCCTCAGAAAAAAATCGAACGAACTATTGTCGGTGACTTCTATAGGCAAACTTAAAAAAGCCGTACACACCTGTCTCGCCGTATATCGGGTTAACGGGGGGAAAACGGTCAACTCTCTTGTTACCTCAATTATTTAAGAACTCTAAAAAATTAAAAGGTATAGGAGATCTGTTTAATACAGTATGAATGAAGTTAATTCTTGTCTTATTCCCAAGCGCCTTTTTAGGTCACCGTTCACGATTGAGGTAAATATAATATGGAATTAGAATTGTATGACCAGTTATTTCATTTACAGATGCTTTCTTCGATGCACTCCAAGATCTAAGCTTACCGTCATCTCCCACCGCTAGTTTTAGGTATGTAATTATTTCCATCAATATTTGTGAATTTTTCTTTAGAACCTTGTTATTCGTTATTTTATTTTTTATCCCTTATTCGTACTTAAAATGGTTTCGTTCAAAGGGTTTATCTTAAAAGATATCAGGAAATGGATAAGACGTCGGCCTCAGGATCGATCAGTCAGGGGTTCAAATCCTGGTCGGGTCGAGAAAACTTTTATTCTTCTTATGTTTTAATTTTTTTTGCTTATGATTATCCTCAGATATTTATTAAGCGGTTCTGATAATTTTCATCAGCCGGGGTTCACTTTGTGGAAAATGTCGAGTTAGTTTATGCGGAGAATGCGCGTGTTTCGCCCGACAGGTGTCATTCGGGGTTTTTATGTGTCCAAGCTGTGTAGTTGTCAGTTTTGTCGCTATTGGAGAATGAAACAATTGAAATAATCAAAACCTGTGATAACAATAAACAGCTACTACACATATTTCATTGGATAGACGGTGGCTGAAAGAAAGAAGAACACAACTGCGGTTGTTAGAGTTCAAAGTATATATTAATTTATACAAATTAATTTAGTAATACCAGTTTCAAAACGGAAATACAAACTGAGAAATCTTAGTACCCAAACGTCAATTTCATTTCCATAACCCTGTGAAAGAACTAAGGGTATATCGATAACGAATGCAACGGCACGCCCTGGTGGCGAAATCAAATAATCGAAGGATTTGATCGGTTGTCTTGTGTACTCGCGCGGTAAAAGTCTGTTTATCAAGAATTTACGCATCTCAACGGCAGACTCTTCTGCTTCATCGTTTGATAAGCCGTCTTCCTCACGCATCCGTTTCTTAGTCGCCATTACTTTCTGATGAATCGGGTGCTTCCGTAGTTTTCTCCATAACCTTAAATTACAGATGTAGATATTTCGGAACCTTGTCTGTATTCTGGGTAAAAGCTTGTTATATGCCATCTGATGCGCAGTTGGTTCATCCATTCCGTCTTCTTCGTAAACTTCCGCAATGTCATTTATATCGGATTGATGATCATCAATCGCTTTAGCCCCGAAGAGATCCCACAAACACACGTCATTCTCGACATCATCTTCATCATCATCATCATCATCATCATCGTCACCATTACCTTCATCATCACCATCATTGTCATCATCATCATCCGTAACTTCTCCGTCATCATCATCGTCGTCACCATTACCTTCATCATCACCATCATAGTCATCATCATCATTATCATCATCATCGGCGTCAGTAGCGTCGGTATAATTTTGAGCACCATGGTAGCCAAAAGTTTGATCTGAAGAACATTTATTTTTACCATTACTACCGGAACTGGAAAATTCGTCCCCCTGGACAATACTTCCGCCCTCATGGTAATACGTCTCCGCGTTACTCGAAGTTCCCAGGGTTGATGTGTTATGCGCAATCGATATATGCGAGGGTCAGTCAGAGTTTGTGTGAGTGAGTGAGTGAGTGAGGGACTTTCCATGGACTTTCTTGGACTTTTTAGGACTTTTTTATGACTTTTTATGACTTTTCATCAACTTTCCATGGACTTTCTTGGACTTTTAGGACTTTTTTATGACTTTTTAGGACTTTTCATGGACTTTCTTGGACTTTTTAGGACTTTTTTTATGACTTTTTCGCACTTTTCATGGATTTTGTTGGACTTTTTAGGACTTTTCATGGACTTTCTTTGACTTTTTAGGACTTTTTAGGACTTTTCATGAACTTTCGTGGACTTTCCTAGATTTCTGATGGGGGAAATTAGGGCGAAGATCCGTATACACTACATAGTCGGGTTATGAAGCGTTTTAAATAAGGTCAGATGTACTTGTACAATGGTGGGTATTGATAATAGTGCGTGTGTTACTATAGGGGTACGTAACAGTCCTGAGTTATCTTCCACTAGTTCCACTTTTCGTCACCAGGGCCCACCACCACCGGGCGTCAACACCCGGTGGTGGTGGTGGTGGTGGTAGTGGGCCCTGGTGACGAAAAGTGGAACTAGTGGGAGATAACTCAGGACTGATACGTACCCCTATAGTAACACACGCATTATTATCAATACCCACCATTGTACAAGTACATCTGACCTTATTTAAAACGCTTCATAACCCGACTATGTAGTCTATACGGATCTTCGGCCTAATTTACCCCCTCAGAAATCTAGGAAAGTCCACGAAAGTTCATGAAAAGTCCTAAAAAGTCCTAAAAAGTCCAAGAAAGTCCAAGAAAGTCCATGAAAAGTCCAAAAAATCCTAAAAAGTCCAAGAAAGTCCAAGAAAGTCCAAGAAAGTCCATGAAAAGTTCTAAAAAGTCCTAAAAAAAGTCATAAAAGGTCCAAGAAAGTCCAAGAAAGTCCAAGAAGGTCCATGAAAAGTCCTAAAAAGTCCTAAAAAAGTCATAAAAAGTCCAAGAAAGTCCATGGAAAGTTGATGAAAAGTCATAAAAAGTCATAAAAAAGTCCTAAAAAGTCCAAGAAAGTCCATGGAAAGTCCCTCACTCACTCACTCACTCACACAAACTCTGACTGACCCTCGCATATATCGATTGCGCATAAGCGCATCTGCATGCCCGCTGACACCTGGACAATGAGGTGTCAATACGACAGATGACGGCACAAATAGGTCAACAGCGCCACCTGTTGGTAAATAGAGTCATTTCAATTTATCTGAATGTCGATGTTTAACTCTATCATTCATCTTCGGTAATTTCGTGAGACTAGTGTGGTACGGTTGTTCCAAAGTAGACATGAGTTATCAATGCTATGGATGCTCTCGTAAGTTTGCCAATCGCTCCAACATGTTAAAACACCAAAAACTGGAGCTTGTCCATGCTTCGTTAGCGATAATATGTATAACAATCAACCCTGGGAACTTCGAGTAACGCGGAGACGTATTACCATGAGGGCGGAAGTATTGTCTAGGGGGACGAATTTTCCAGTTCCGGTAGTAATGGTAAAAATAAATGTTCTTCAGATCAAACTTTTGGCTACCATGTTGCTCAAACTTATACCGACGCTACTGACGCCGATGATGATGATAATGATGATGATGATGACTATGATGGTGATGATGAAGGTAATGGTGACGACGATGATGATGACGGAGAAGTTGCGGATGATGATGATGACTATGATGGTGATGATGATGGTAATGGTGACGACGATGATGATGACGGAGAAGTTACGGATGATGATGGTGATGATGATGATGATGATAACGATGATGTCGAGAATGACGTGTGTTTGTGGGATCTCTTCGGGGCTAAAGCGATTGATGATCATCAATCCGATATAAACGACATTGCGGAAGTTTACGAAGAAGACGGAATGGATGAACCAACTTCGCATCAGATGGCATATAACAAGCTTTTACCCAGAATACAGACAAGGTTCCGAAATATCTACATCTGTAATTTAAGGTTATGGAGAAAACTACGGAAGCACCCGATTCATCAGAAAGTAATGGCGACTAAGAAACGGATGCGTGAGGAAGACGACTTATCAAACGATGAAGCAGAAGAGTCTGCCGTTGAGATGCGTAAATTCTTGATAAACAGACTTTTACCGCGCGAGTACACAAGACAACCGATCAAATCCTTCGATTAGTTGATTTCGCCACCAGGGCGTGCCGTTGCATTCGTTATCGATATACCGTCAGTTCTTTCACAGGGTTATGGAAATGAAATTGACGTTTGGGTACTAAGATTTCTCAGTTTGTATTTCGTTTTGAAACGTATTACTAAATTAATTTGTATAAATAAATATATACTTTGAACTTTAACAACCGCAGTTGTGTTCTTCTTTCTTTCAGCCACCGTCTATCCAATGAAATATGTGTAGTAGCTGTTTATTGTTATCACAGGTTTTGATTATTTCAATTGTTTCATTCTCCAATAGCGACAAAACTGACAACTACAACAGCTTGGACACATAAAAACCCCGAATGAAACCTGTCGGGCGAAACACGCGCATTCTCCGCATAAACTAACTCGACATTTTCCACAAAGTGAACCCCGGCTGATGAAAATTATCAGAACCGCTTAATAAATATCTGAGGATAATCATAAGCAGAAAAAAATTAAAACATAAGGAGAAAAAGAAGTTTTCTCGACCCGACCAGGATTTGAACCCCTGACTGATCGATCCTGCGGCCGACGTCCTATCCACCGAGCTAACCTATCATTTAGGAATATTTCCTGATATCTTTTAAGATAAACCCTTTGAACGAAACCATTTTAAGTACGAATAAGGGGTAAGAAAAATAAAATAACGAATAACAAGGCTCTAAAGTAAAATTCACAAATATTGATGGAAATAATTACATACCTAAAACTAGCGGTGGGAGATGACGGTAAGCTTAGATCTTGGAGTGCATCGAAGAAAGCATCTGTAAATGAAATAACTGGTCATACAATTCTAATTTCATATTATATTTACCTCAATCGTGAACGGTGACCTAAAAAGGCGCTTGGGAATAAGGCAAGAATTAACTTCATTCATACTGTATTAAACACATCTCCTATACCTTTTAATTTTTTAGAGTTCTTAAATAATTGAGGTAACAAGAGAGTTGACCGTTTTCCCCCCGTTAACCCGATATACGGCGAGACAGGTGTGTACGGCTTTTTTAAGTTTGCCTATAGAAGTCACCGACAATAGTTCGTTCGATTTTTTTTCTGGGGAACAGAGACATTAACCACGAATAAGGGTCTTTACAAATGAGGCTATTTCGCCATAAGTTTCTATAGTATAGATACAATCATAAGTGCTTAAAACACCACGTGTTACAGTTAATGGTGTACCATGGCGGTGACACGGAACGAATAACATTAGCGGCCGGAGTACAAAGGAACTGGCTACAATAGGCGCCCATTACAGAAGGAGCAAATCTATGTGTGTGCAGGGTTAACCCGTGTGTCAATGCGGTAATAGATGTGCGTTCGGCTGTGACAATCCGAGGCACATAATTTAACTCGCACAGTTAGCTAACTATACACGCATCCGTGGGTATGACCAACCTTACAGTATTTAACAGAAATTCTCCCATATATATATTAAAGGCCCAATAAATAATAAACCTCGATTATCGAACTATTTTAGACTAAGAAAATTCAAGAAAGAAAGAATATCATTTTCGTGTACACCGGCGCGTATCAAAGGGGGACCGTTTGCGAAAGTGCAATGGACCGGTGCGCACAGCGGACAATAGATGTGCGTTCGGCTGTGACATTCCGAGGTACATAATTTAACTCGCACGGTCAGTTAGCTATACACGCACCGTCGGTATGACCAACCTAACAGTATTTAACAGAAATTCTCCCATATATATGTTAAAGGCATAATAAATAATAAACCTAGATTATCGAACTGTTTTAGACTAAGAAAATTCAAGAAAGAAAGAATGTCGTTTCCGTGTACACCGACGCGTATCAAAGGGGACCGTTTGCGAAAGTGCAATGGACCGGTGCGCACAGAGAAGGACAATAGATGTGCGTTCGGCTGTGACATTCCGATGTACATAATTTAACTCGCACGGTCAGTTAGCTATACATGGCATTTGCTCTAATACATTGTGTTGTGTCAGTCTATAATATATGAAAGACCATCTCTCAACATACGCTATGATTAGACCAATAGATCTTTTAAGAAACGAACCGCTTGTTCTCAAAGGAATGATTGATAATGCGAACTTACCTTCATCAAATGTTTTCTCGTCATCCATGGTATACCGAGACAGGAGATCGACCAAATACGTAAAAACGCACCTTCGTGCACCAGAGGCATGTGGCCACTGAACTCGAAAACTCTCTCCTTTTATCCTATTAACCGTCTAAGGGTCACGTGATGTTTTTATTGTTAGCTAACAAAGGGGCTGCTAACATAAATCCCTATTTAAACCGGTTTCTTACGACCGGTTAAACCGGTTTAACCGGTTTCTTACGACCGGATAAACCGGTTTCTTACAACCACGCCCTAATTACGTAACACTATTACATAATTTAAACCGGTTTCTTACGACCACACCTTAATTACGTCACATAATGACGTCAAACGCGTCATAAGTGACCTAGATAAGGACAGCGGGACGACCTTGATCTACTTGTACGTGACCCCGACCCAGTGGCGTCATACTTGACCTACTTTCGTTCTCAATTCTGATTGGTCCACCCACAGCAGGACCCATCTACTACTCTACTGCTTTTTAAATGTCGAAATGGACATCTACATTTGCTTACTCGATCATCTTCAGCTACCATCTTTTCCAGTGCGTTTGCATCCAGGCGATACTGGCTATCAACCGGCACGATTCTCCTCACACAGCATTTCAGTCCGATCACGTTAAGGCCTTTCTGAACTGAGAAATGTGCCTGGTTTGTCATATACACCACCGCTCTGAAAAGAGGCTTACTATTCAATCGAGAGTATGTTGTTCTTTGATATTTACTAAAACAAGTTTCAATACCATGATATCATCGTGATAGTGAGCAGGCCATATTTTTCAAAAGAAGAACATTTCTGCAATGCGTTGTCATTGGGATAACAAACTATGGTATATTTGCTCCTTTTTCTTTTGCTTTTGTTCAGATTTCCCGTAAGATTATATATGGCCATCCAATTTAGAAAACACAAGTCATATGACAGGCTCACGTGTGTTTGCCAAGTTAATTAACTGGGGCATCGTCACCTATGAAAGCCACAAGGTGGCCCACTTTCGAACGACCTCCTGGCGATCATCCGTAGAGTCGAAAGTGCCCCCACAGAAATAAAAGCATGGAATGATGAAAAGCACCTATAATATTTAACTGTAATAAATGGATATGTATGTCATAGAGAAGAGATGCTTGTTTTCATTTAGTGTAACAAAATTGAATTTCGACACATAGATTATTCCATTTTTCCATTCGTAAAAATGGAAGATTTGTTGAAGGGACACACATTTTTATGATATGAGATAACATGGTCTGAATAATTTTATCAGTCAGACAAAATAATAACTGCCATAATATTTTACGTTCGGAAAGCAGTCCATCAAGCTCTCTTCATGTGAAAGTCTTTTTTACACCATACTGTAATTGATTCTGCTTTCATAGAATTAATGCAAGTAATCCTTCGCTCTCTCATATTGCTGCAATGGAATGCATCCGTCAATCTCTCATATTGTTAATGCCAGGGAAATTAACATTTCAGGGCAAATCGTCGGGTTGATTAATTATCCCAGTGTACATGACTGTATACCAAAATCGTCGATGCACGCGTGCCAACACCGGCAGTCAAAACCTGCAGTTATCAAGAGAATATGCAGGGGCAATGTTATTCAATCTTGATTATGCCTTTTTAACTTCTGCGTTCCTGATTATGTTATATTCATGAAAACACAAGAAAAATATGTTCTCAATCTCACTCTATATTTCCGAGCCAAAGACAGGTATAACATTTAGTATCGCTCAGTCCTCTCATATTTTTAATGCAGGTGTGTCCTTCAGTCCCCTCATATACTGTCAATGCTAGATAATCAGAAACAAAAACCCTCCATTATTCCACCTCTTGGAATTCGTATGAAACCACACATTGTAGCATAATCCATCCTTGATCTTGGGGTGTTTATATAGGCAGTCTATTCTTTTAACAGTATTTACGTTAGTTTGGCATTAAATCGTGCAACACAGGATCAATGTAAAAATATATACGACTGGAAATCAACTGAATTATGCAGAAATATATTGTAACGGCCGCATTGGTAAAGATGCAGAAATCGGAAAAGCTACAAGTAAAGGTGTAAACTTAATTGACTTTTATCTTTTATCATCTTTATCAGGTTTCCAATTAATTTATGTTTTTTGTGAACTTTTATTCAGATATACACAGTCCATTATCGTTCTCCTTCTATTTATGAAGTACATAACGACAGTCAGAGTGCCAAAATTTTGTTCTACAGGAAATAAAAATAATTAGCACAAAGCCAAACCTCGGAAGTGGAAAGAGGATTGTGTTGCAGATTATGTAAACAATACTGATTTAAATATGGTCAAGGTATCACTTGATGAACTACGTGGTGGACATTACCCAAATGCCTGATAACGTAGCGAAAATACTCGTGGAATTTGCGAATCAAACTGTTGGTGTATACAGCAGGTCGAAATGAAAAAATTGCCTTTACAAAACATAAAATAGATGGTTTGATTAAGAATGCCAGAAGACGAGAAAATTGTACAATGCTAAGAAAAAAAAATCATTTGAAGATAACAGAAAATATTTGAATGAGTCAAAAACAGTTACAGAAAATGGAATGCTCGAAATAAAAAATAAAATAAAAGCAAAAATAGAAGGTAATAAAGGGGACACAGAAAACCCCATTGATAATAATTTATATTTCGATTCTTTATTTGAACAGTATATCAAAGTAAATAGGGGCGATAATAGCGAAGATAGCTCTGATAACCAGAATGAAAGTAATAATCCGTGAGATATTAGTTATCATTCAATAAATCAATATTCGAAGCTGTAAAGCAACTAAAAACGGCAAGGATTCGGAAACGAAGTTTTTTTCAATGAATATATTAAAAAATTGCATGACATTATGAAACCTATATATATCTCAGATTTTCTATTTTAGTGAATTTGCAGGGCATATTTCAGAAAGTTAGTAATTTGGAATAATTAAACCTATCTTTAAAAAAAGAAAACCGCCTAAAACCTGAAAATTATCGACCTAAAACTTTGTTGAATTGTGTATGGGAATTATTTACGGCTGTTATAAATAAACGCCTTACAGTCAAACTAATTTACTATCTGATTTACAAGCAGGATTCAGAAAAGGTTGGTCAACAATAGACCATATTTTTAGCCTAAATTTTCCGGTGCAAATTACCAAAATAAATGTAAAGGATTTTTTTTGCATTTATGTATCAAACAAAAAGCGTTTGGTACAGTTTAAAGGACTGGGCTTTGAAAACAAGTTTTGTGTTTCGGTAATAATGGAAAAGTGTTTAATGCAATATTTAGTATGTATCAAAACATCAAATCAGGAGTAATAAGTAATGGTATTTTGTCTGAAACTTTCCCATGTAATGTCGGCGTACGTCAAGGGGAAAATTTATCTCCCTTGCTTTTTGCTATATTTATGAATGATTGCTGTTTCGTACTGGTTCAAGTTTGCAAATTCACTTGAGCGATAGTGATATTGTTACATATGTGAACAGTCTTTTACTATTTTCTGCAGATTTCCTGATTATTGTAAAAATGAAAAATGAAAAATAAAGCTAGAGAGAAAGCTTCTAAGGCTTTTTACAGTGTACTTAGATCAAACAGTTAAAATTTGTCACTAGATTGCATTTTGAAATATATGACATAATTGTAAAACCGTTACTTAAATATGATTGGGGAACCTGGTGATATGAAAACCTTTCGCTTATTGAACAAAGAGAGTTAAAATGTCCAAAACAGATATTATGTTTTCGGACTTTTGCTCCAAATTATATATGGTCTATGTAAAAAGTAGGTCGATATCCAACACCAATCTCGATCTATTTCAGAATGATTAATTGCTGGAGTAAATTAATAAGTGGGAATTGAAATGCATGCAACTAGTGTACTCATGTATAAACTTGTTTTTGATAAACTATCGAGTAAATGGGTCAAGCTTAACAAATCTTTGTTGGACAATATGAGATTTTCTTAAATATGACTGGACCAGTCAGTTTCAAGTGCACAATGATTATAGGCTGCAACTAAACAGAAATCAAAAGCTGTATATTACCAAATCTGGCAAGGCCAAAATAGATCTTCCAAAGGATTTTTTACTCAACAATCAAAACTGGATTTCGATATGAACATTATTTGAATATTTTATTCTTCAAAGAAGCTGAAGTTATGCTGAAATTTAGAACCAGTAATCACCATTTACATTTAACCGTTGAAACCGGCCGGTGGAAGAATATTCCCAAAGAAGAAACGATATGTATTTTATGTTAGGCTGAATTCGGAGATGAATATCATATGATTATGAGATGCAGTCCTCATCCTATAAACGTATAACTGCTGCCATCTTATTATTGCATAGGGTCAAGCTTCTATAAGATGTAGCTTTTATTTTTATTTTTATTTTATAAATCTGTTAGTAGTTTAAGTAGTTTACATCACCCGAGTATATCAACTTTTATCTGTATAGTCCTCATCGCTATTCCATTTGCTCTATACTTTTTAATGTACCGCCGTGTTTTGTTATTAACAATTCTCTTCATCATTTGCCACGTATGATCAACTGATTTAATAAAGATTGTCTATCAATATATATTCTATACAGCGTGCCCCGTTGCTATTTTAGGGGTAATTTCCTAAATCGCGCGGAATATCAATGAATTAGAGCTGATTAATTATGAAAGCATATTAAATAGTGCAAACACAGCTTCCGTGTCTGTGATTTCATCAGTTCACCTCAGTCAATACTAACCATGTGGCCTCTTCACATTTAGTCCGCATATCTACTGACTACCTACCCTGCGATCTCATTGAATGAACACAGAAACTATAGCATCTTCCAAAAGAAAAAAAATCTAATATGGCGACACATAGGGCCGTCCACGTCTTCAGATTTTGGCATCATATGTACAGTTAGCCTTGTCAATTTGAGAGCTGAAGTAGTGAACATTGTAATTGAGGACTTACAAATTTTATTATTCTTTCCTTTCACATGTGAGTGATGATGTCAAATTGATTTCTGCTGATAGCGCCATGAACTGCTGTCTTGTACGTAAATACTTATATTGACAGTATTTTCGTTATTTTGGGATAACACTATCTTAGAATAGTACAAATTCTAGTGCTGAAAATTTGGTCGAGTCCCGTGCTGGATTCGAACCAGCGACCCCAGAGTCAGGCACCAAATCGATAGCACTGTATGTCGGCGATCTAAATCACTCGGCCAACGCGCCTCCCACAAAAATAGGAGGTAGCAGACCGGTATTCTTGAAAGCGAACATATAGTACCCCTCTGATGATCGTAATGACACAGCTCCCAAAGCTGAATAGATATATATATATTTTTCATTTAGAAAGGGATCGTATAACAGTATTTTCGTTATTTTGGTATAACACTATCTTAGAATAGTACAAATTCTAGTGCCGAAAATTTGGTCGAGTCCCGTGCGGGATTCGAACCAGCGACCCCAAAATAACGAAAATACTGCTGTACGATCACTCTCTAAATGAAAAAAAAAATATGTATCTATTCAGCTTTGGGAGCTGTGTCATTACGATCATCAGAGGGGTACTATATGTTCGCTTTCAAGAATACCGGTCTGCTACCTCCTATTTTTGTGGGAGGCCCGTTGGCCGAGTGATTTAGATCGCCGACATACAGTGCTATCGATTTGGTGCCTGACTATGGGGTCGCTGGTTCGAATCCCGCACGGGACGCGACCAAATTTTCAGCACTAGAATTTGTACTATTCTAAGATAGTGTTATCCCAAAATAACGAAAATACTTTTATACGATCACTTTCTAAATGAAAAAAAATATATATACTTATATTGATGTTAAATATGAAAATTGATATAACATTTGAAGAGACTATGATTCAAGAAACATTTTGAAATACAATGAAGGTAACCAAATATAGTGCACATATCAGTTTCAGCCCTTCAATCATTCTGCATGGTCAGATTGATTTAGAGTCTGAGACTCAACCTTAAGTCAGTCATAAAGAAATAATAAATAATACCTTGGATATTCTACTGGGTTATCGAGGAGGACGTCTCTGGCGGTTGCGAAGCTTATGACGGTGCCTGTTGAAGTTCCGGACAAAAATGTCCCCCGAGCATTTTGTGGGAAGCTCAACAAATCTCTCACTCATTTGAGCACAGAGAATTCGATGTCACAAGCAGCTGGAAGGAATCAAATGCCTTTGTTTACAGACAGAACAAAAAAACGAGAAATTGAACTACGGTTTCTTCTGGTTGCTTCAGCTTCGAGTCGAGCAAAATATATTACACCTGCATGCCTTTGAATTGGACGCGGGGATACTATGTCAAACTGGATCTACTACAACGTGAAACATTATCGATTTGATACACTAAGTGCCATAAACTGTGTAAAATAAAGCTTACAATCCAAAATTATAAGATGTTTGGATTTCATATATACAGAGTAAGACGATATAATAAATACAAGGAAGGATTTGCTGAAAAGTTTATTGAATCGATACCAATGTACGGTACGCATCATATAAATCGTAGTAGGAATTAAGTTGATAGAATATATGTGACAGTACATAATCATATAATAAGAGGTTGATAGGACTTACCAGCGTTGTCAATTCGATGTATTGGCAGGACTTGTGTTACCTCTGCAATATGATTGGCTAAGGTATAAATGTAACTTCCAGAACTTGGAACGTAACCAAAAAATGTCCCTTGAAAATGTTGCTGGCCTGTGCAAACAAAAACGTGTTGCAGTAATTATGTCGCTAAAATAAATCTTTTCAGATAATAAATATGTTGACGCAGACACAGAGATAAGATCGGCATCGATTGTGACTGTATTATAGATTCTCTTCACCAATTATCTCTTCTACAGACGTCATGGGAAAATGACGTAAGGTTGGGGCAAATAAACCGTATCTGATCTGGACTTTTTGGGACCTGTCGTGGACAGGGGGCCGAAATTATTTTTCTTACCCCTTGAGCTAGGGAGCTGAAACTCACCACCCTATACCCTTGGGTCAAGGTCTACCAGAAAATGTAAAAAAAATCCAGGATGGCCGCTTTGATGACGTCACAGTGACGTCAGTTTCAAAAACGACATTTTTGAGTCGCTTTTTCAGTCTGATTTTCCGAATTTTTTATTTAAGCTATTTCTCCGCCAAAACAGCATGATAAATTAGCAAATATTAATGTGATGTGAAATAAAGTAGTTTTTGCCCATTTTTCATCGCAGAAAAGCAGAAATTTTGAAGAAATATAACTTTTCTTGGATTTACCCATGATCATGCAAATAGGCGTAAATTGACCCCAATATGATAAACTGTAAAGTCGCGGAGTTTCAGCTCTCTATTTTGTTAATATTAGCTTTCCATGAATAAAGTTGTTTGATTTATATTTGTTTTAAATAGTGAGAGAGAGGGAAAGAAGTCAGATATAACGACGCGTTCAGAGAGTTTTCATCTATATAGCCACGAGCAATCTCAAAATTGTAGACAATCAATCGGAAGTCTAACAGTTAAAGATGAGAAGTATTTACATCACAATTTATTTAACAAATAAATTCTTCTCAACCAATTTAGACTCAAATCATCTCTCACACGACCAAAATATCTTCCAAACTAACTGCTCGGTCAAGAAAGAGAGAGGGAATTAAAATATTTAACGTAGAGTCCAGCAATATGCTGTAGATATTTTTTGGTAAAAACTCGTATATCGGTTTGGTTTCGCTTTATAGACGACGAAGTCACCCCGATCAACGTATGCTAGCAACACAACAGTTGTGATAGCGTTACCTATTAGCCTAGAAAGCTGGCATCCATGGTCAATTTGCTCTGTGTGGTGGCGATTAATGTATTACCTTTTGCAACTCTCACTACAAGAACGAAGAGCTGGGACATTATCAGGTTATGTATACTGGACCAACTATATTAATCTCATTTGCGTTATAACTGGTAAACTCATGGATAGATTCAAACTGGCGTCCAGAAATTTGTGTTTTTTAAGATTGTTCCTGCTTGATGGTTATAAGAAGCAACTACAACAATCGTGTTGAGAGGCCCAATATAGGCCAATGAGCGCAACCGGACACTCCGTACTCAAACGAAGACTCACCTTGGCGTACGACGTCTTCATCGTAAACCTTGATCAACTCTTGCATCCTGACAGGATGGTCATTAATTTCTATAATATCCTTGAGATCCATAGAAGAGTCATCCTTTTCGGGTGCTTGCGAGTTGGGATTGTTCAGACGCCCAAAGAAATCTTCCAGATAACTCGTTGTGACATCTCGCATTTTAGTTCGTGACTCTGGAGTTTCCATTCCTCTCCAGAAACTAGAAACCTCATTCAGGAATTCTCTGTCCTTGTCAGCCATTGAATTCATGTTATCTCCTTGAGTTCAAAGTGGATAGAATAGATGGGTCTGTGGAAAAAAGGAAACAGATATGTTTCAAATGCTCAAACCATCAGTCGAAATACTTTTCAATAAGACGTTAGACAGGAGAGAAAAGTTTGTTTCGCATTTCTTCTTGCCCCAACGGTATTAAGACTATTATATTAAAGTGAATAGAAAAACAACTATTTTGAATTACGATCTGAACCTGTGTCTGTGTTTCAGAGTATATGCAATACGTTGTGCCAGCGAACAACCTTATTTACCTTTGTCTGCCTAAACCCTATTAAATTGTGGCTTCACCCTGTGCTATTTAGCACCGGTACATGAAAACCGTTTCAGCAGTGTTTGTCAAGCGTGATATATTATCAATGTCATGATATTGGTGGAAATTTTGGCGATTTTATTATGCCCATACACGTTGTAAAATGGAAAATATATGCGGAGTCAGCTAAAGATTGATGAGAAGCTTTAAAACCGACATTCTAGTAGATAGTGAGCAGCGGTTTCATCGCTGTGGCCACATGTGCGTCTGGATGAATCAGTAATATAATTAAGAAATAGGTCACCGTTCAGAGAACTGCAGCCGTTCCGAAGTCTGCTTAGAATGATATTACACGATCGTTCTCCTACATAATACAAACTGGGGGGATTATTTTTGCTGTACATCTTAAGTAGTTTCAGTTTAAATTTGTCATTATCTTGAGTTGTTTTTAGATCATCTGGCAGCGTATTTCAATCTCTGACTGTATGCGGGGAAAAGGACTTTCGAAAAGATTCAGTCCTGAATCAAATTTCTCAAATTTGGTATGCAGATACCATGACACCACGAAACCATGTCCCCTGGGATTGTATTTCGCCCGCGTTTGCTTACAGGTGGTGCCGCCTGGTGGAAAAACTTGTTTCCAAGCAATAATTTGGCAACTGCTCATCAGATTAGTCTCAAATTTGGTATTCATATGTGACCCGCCCCTAAATAACACAAACACCAGTATCGTCAATGGGTTTATTGATAGTTCGAATAACACAAACACCGGTGGGCATCCAGTACCGTCAATGGGTTTATTGTTCCCCGCCTCAACGCGGCCGGGGACTTTAAAATGGTTCTTGCTTCTTTGTGTCCGTAGAGGAACGTGTATGTCTATTTGTATTTTCCGCTGTAGCTTCCAAACGCTTTGTTGGATATTTCCGAAATTCGGTATAGCTATATGCATTCCTTGCGAAAAGACGCCAATTGTTATTGCATTTCAGCAACATGTGCCTGGAGGTGGCGCCACTGCGTTAAAATTAGTCTTGCTTCTTTGTGTCCGTGGATGTCCGTGAACATTCGTTTAGGTTTTTCGCAAGCGATAACGCCCAAATGCTTTGTCGAATTTTCCAGAAATTCGACATACGCATTCCTTGCTACAAGACACGGGTTGCTATTGCATTTCAGCAACATCTGCCTGAAGGTGTCGCCACTGGGTCTCATGTCCGTTCCTGTCCGTGGATGTCGGTTCAAATACTTTGCAAGCGACAATTTCCAAGCGCTTTGTTGGATTCTTCCGAAATTCGGCATACGCATTCCTAGCGACAAGACGCCGGGTGCTACTGCATTTCAGCAACATCTGGCTGAAGGTGGTGCCACTGAGTTTCGCTTCTTCATGTCCGTTCCAGTTCATGCATGCCAAGATAACTTCCAAATGCTTTGCCAGATTCCTCTGAAATTTGTGAACAGACGTGAGTTGGTGTTGCGTTTCAGCAAGATCATCCTGAAGGTGGCGCCACTGGGTCTTGTTTCAATCGCCTGTGCATGTCCGTGGATGTCCATGGCTGTCCATTCAAATTCTTCATAAGCGATAACTTCCAAATGCTTTGTCGAATTGTTTCGATATTTGGCATATACATTTCTTGTGACAAGATGTTGATTGGTATTGCGTTTCAGAAAGATCGGTCTGGTGGGGCCACTAGGGTTCTTTTGTGCTGCAAGAGATAACTTTGAAAGGCTTTGAAATGTCGCTTGGAATTGACTTTCGCCCACTTCTAAATTTGGTTTCCGGGCAATAACTTGAGAACTTGCTCATCGAATTCTTCCCAATTTAGGCAAGCATACATTGTACTTTGCCATGGCATGTTGCTTGGGATGGCGTTTCATCTACTTCTGCTTACAGTTGACGCCACCTGGTGACAAAATCTGAAATTTGTTTACGGCCAATAACTTGAGAACTGCATGTTCATCGGATTCTTCTCAAATTTAGCATGTTGCATGGGATTGCCTTTCACTCACTTACACTCACACGTGGTGCCATCTGGTGGCAAAACCCCAAATTTGTGTCCGGGTAATACCATGACATAATATGTCACTTGAGATTGCGTTTTGTCAGTGGCACCGCTTGAGCATACAGGTGGCGCCACCTGGTGTTAAAATCAAAATTAGTTTTCGGCCATTAACTTGAGAACTGCTCATCGGAATCTCCTCAAATTTAGCATGCATATGTACCATGCCAGGAGATGTTGCGTTTGATTTCCTTTCTCTCACCTGTATTTACAGGTGGTGCCACCTGGTCGCAAAATACCAAATTTGTTTCCGGGTAATGACTTGAGAACTGCTCATCAGATTCTTCTTAAATTTGGTATGAATATACTATGACATAAGATGTCGCTTGGGATTGCGTTCAGCCCATTTGCGCCTACAGGTGGCACCATCTTGTGTAAAAATCTATTTTCTCCAATTTGGTGTGCAGATACCATGTCATGAGATGTTCCTTGGGATTGTATTTCGCCTGCCTCTGCCTAGAGGTGGCGACTCCTGGTGGAAAATAAAATCAAAATTTGTTTCCGGGCAATAATTTGACAACTGCTCATCGGAGTCTTCTCAAATTTGGTATTTATATGCCATAAGATGTCGCTTGGGGTTGTGTTTCGCACACTTGTGTCTACAGGTGGCGACACATGGTGGCAAAATCTAAATATGGTTTCCGGGCTATAACTTGAAGACCCCTCTTCACATTCTTTCCAAGTTCGCATACTGATACCATGCCATGAGATGGTGCTTGAGATTGCGTTTCGCCCACTTGCACCTACAGGTGGCGACACCTGGTGGCAAATTTAAATTTTGGTTTTTGGGCAATAGGTTGAGGACGCCTTCAGATTCTCGTCAAATTTGGTTTGCAGATAATATATGCCGTGAGATGTCGCTAGGGGTTGCATCTCAGTTACATAATTCCCATATTTCACTGCATGGAAACTATATCACAGCAGCAATCAACGTTCAGTCAGCCGTTCTAAGTTGATCTTTAAACTGGAGGAGGCAGAAAGACCCTTCCGCATCCAACGCCTATGAAGTAGCAGTTGCCTCCCTCGTGTACACCAACAATGCTAAAAAATATTGCTGCCATTTCGGCGGGGGACCTAGCATCCTCTCGCTGCTTATATTTCTTTACTGTGACCTTTCAGTGTTGTGCGAGTTAGATTACTCACCTGGACGTTTTGCTGGGGTACATCTTCAAGGGTGCATTTCAACAGTAGTTATTGTTCCGTTCATAACACTTTTAATTGAAGAATCTACTTCCTGCAGAGAACCTAGGATCACATTCTCGAAGACATTTTCTTTTGTGCATCTTCATTTGCTATACATGAGCAGTGTGACTAACGTCACAGGACCTACGAACTAGAGTAGGCATAATCGCATTAGGACTCGAACGCGAACTGAACTCTTGGAAATCCCCACCCCCAGTTGAAATCCTGCCTATATTAAGATGGGCACCGCCCAAGTCAGAATCGCCAGTGATTTTCATCAAAAATCACCAGAAATTTTCATCAAAAGTAGGTCAGCTCAGAACTTGTTGGTAACAGTCTCCTAATGCGCCTTCATTCCAAAATAAATAACGATCGCCGATTTAATTTTACAATTTTTTATTTAAAGGAAACAGATTGAATAATATAGGTTCAGTAGATTTCAAGCTTTACGTGTGAAAATACATTTACATATCTTTACAGGATCAAAACAACTTTTTGAATCGCAATACAACAAATTTTTATATATAGTACTATAGTAGAAAGGTAGCATTTATGTAGTTTACGGTAATTCAACTCAAGACCAGAAGTTAAGATTAACCTCAGCAATAGGGCCATGTGTGTAGGACAGGGTATTTTTAGCGGTGGGTAATTTGACCTGAATTTGAAGCCTGCATGATGTGGCCAATGTGAAAAGGATACACGTTAAAGGCTACAGTTCACATATATCTATAACAATATACTGAAGTGTTAATTATCAATCTAATTTTAATCAGAATTATTTCTTGCTGGTGACAATGCCCTAATGCACGTTCATGCCAAAAATAAAGGTTCTAATGTCAATGGTTCTCCTTATTTTGCCGACGAAAGGATTCGTATGGACTCACTGACTCATTACCGGACAATTTGCGATCTGTAGCCTACTTCGTAGGAAAAAGTGTCACCTGTCAGCATAGAATTGTGAAAAATAAGTGCACTGTGATCCAACATCAGCTTCAGTGTTGCCCGGGGGAGGCCACGTACACAAGTATGGGACCTTGGTTATGGGGACAACTGTCAGAAGCATAACCCCGAATGGATTAAGAATACTGATCAGCGAGACGGGTTGGAATATGATATCTTGCTGGCATCATTGAAAAATGTTGACCGCTTCCCCCTTGCAGGAAATTAGACTAGTTTTATGTATACTATGTTTTATTCTTTCAATCTGGTGCTAATGCTATTATATGAATTAGATCTTTGGATTATAGACGCAGAAATTGTTTAATGGGCGACGGCTGAATATTGAATGAGGGACTAGACGCTTGTTGCTAGATTACTCGACCATGCATTTATCTTATCCATTTGCTCATCATGTATGTTTGCTGTTATAGTTTACATATTCACTCGGCTGCATGGTTTCCTGTATATCTCCCTGTTATGTCCCTTTTACTTCAGTTAAAATTCATCGCTGTACTGTATTACCGGTTGATATATCTCAACGAGCGGCGAGTGACTCATTTAGTATGTTTTATTACTGGCTCCTCAATGCGTTTTTACATTTACAGGTTTTATTGACTGTGATATTGTAGACTTCCTTGAAATAAATACATTAATATATTCCGACTGTCTTCTGTTTTATTTATGGGCAATGCTTAGAACCAAATGCACGTTGGTCAAACCCTTTCAGTATTCAAAATGAGAGGGCGTTATTTCTCCTCGTTAGTTATAATTAGGCAATGCTTGAATCCGAGTTTAATTGAGCCCAACCACTCCGGCCTCAAAGCTGAGGGAGTGTAAATCTGGTTTTATCCACGGGCCATATGGCAAGCCGTTTCAGTATTTAATCGGTTATTCCACATATGTTGAAAACTTTTGCACATATGTCAAAAAGTTTTTAACATATGTCTAAAACTTTTCAACATATGTCTAAAAGTGCGAATTTATTCCACATATGTGTAAAAGTTTTATACATATGTTAAAAACTTTTTGACATATGTGGAATAGTTAATTTATTTAACATATGTGTAAAACTTTTCAACATATGTGTAAAACTTTTACACATATGTCTAAAACTTTTACACATATGTCTAAAAGTTTTCGACATATGTTGAAAAAAAGGTTTTTGCATATATGTCTAAATCTTTTACACATATGTATAAAACTTTTCAACATAAGTGAAATAGTTATTTTATTTCACATATGTGCAAAACTTTTACACATATGTCTAAAAGTTGCGACCTCTGCCGTAGGCATCGACTGCTCCCTGGTATTATTTTGGCGCCTTTTCCTCCTGCAAACAAAGGAACAATCTTTCCACAATGATAACACATTCAGTAAGGTTGACCTTGAAATGGCTGTAAGAGACTTGAGTTCGTGTGTTTATTTATCTGTGACCCAGCTGATTACTCCTACACTACCTGTCAAATGTCTTGTTAATTCAGGATTTGTTCCTACCCCAGCCCCGCTATCCTTGTTCGTTTGAAGTTTGCATGGACCCACCGTACTCTTTACCACATTTAGCTACCGCACACAGGGGCTTGTTGTTGGTAATAATTTAGGATCTTAATTTTTATATATACCGGTACCTCGTACTCATATTTATGGAGCAGGATGAGAGTATATCAGAATATAATATCATAATTAATTTCTGACCAACAACCAGCCCCTGTGCTATACCGCAGTTTGTACGATCTGCGTTAGCTACAGGAGTAGAGGTGCGTTTAAGGAAGATAGTCATGTATGGACCTTGAATCAAAGATAATATAGTACTATTATTATTATTATTATAAGCTTCCGTGTCCTCACTGTAGTTTCACATGTCTCGCATAGTCGGAGAGACGAAAAATGAACCTCGAAGGGACAGCGCCATTTTGAAATGGGACCTCGTTAGATAACAAACATTCACGAGAGATTATACCACAGGGAGCAGTCGATTTCCTTTCCATTAACTCTCCTGGAATTTATTTAACATATGTACAAAACTTTTGCACATATGTGGAAAAACACTTTATCTGACATATGTGTAAAAGTTTTGCACATATGTATAAAACTTTTCAACATATGTGAAATAGTTAATTTATTTTACATATGTGTAAAACTTTTCCACATATGTGTAAAACTTTTCAACATATGTGTAAAACTTTTCAACATATGTGTAAAACTTTTCAACATATGTGTAAAACTTTTGCACATATGTCTAAAAACTGTTTTTTACACATATGTGGAATTCTTTTGTACATATGTGCAAAAGTTTTCAACATATGTGGAATAACCGATTAAATACTGAAACGGCTTGCCATAGGGCCATGCTATAAAACTGAGTTCATTTCAGACAAGGTCTTCCCCTATCAAAGATCGAGAGGTTGTTGAATTATTTTATACCAGTATTACTTATTTCAGTTCGTCGTGGGAGAATTCCGGTTTCAAATATATTTTCCTGATATGTTAGCAGACGACGTTTTGTTTACAAAATGGGGGTCTGTTCATATTCCAGAAATTCTGGCTGTGTTATCAGCATTATTATCCTTCCTTTCAATATCGATAAGTTGTGAGCATTATTCCATCAGATAGGCCTACCAGGGAATTTGAATTCGTATTGCTATAGTGAACGTTGGATAAACCGTTTCAGTTATTAGCACCAACTGAAGAATCCTGTCTGATCAATGTTATTCATAGCTTAGCCTATAGTATTGGACCCTTCTACGGAGGGCCAATGATCGGCTGATGCAGCAACAACAACATTATCCCAGTTAGACGCCAGATTTTGTAATCGAAAACGAGGCCGCGCTATGTCATCGGTCAACTGAGACAGTCACGTGGTTGTGTATGAAGATTGGGACGGCTCCGATAAATAGTAATCGAATGAGAATGCTTGTCTTAGTTTAAAATGGCGGGGTCAAATGCCCAACTGAAGGGGACACAGCTGGAACAGTACACTATCACTGTCTGTTAATATTTTGATTTAACAGAAAGTACTACAGTCTATTCATAGCTTCGCGGGTACACGACGTAGCGCATTCAGGCGGAATGTAAACATTCCAGAAATCCAGACTCCCAGGAGAGTTCACACGGTTAACACGATACATTCCATTGAGTCCGAGGAATATTCGATTACAGAGTTCACATCATTTCCAGGTATGAAATATGTATCCAAACTACTCTAAAATTAAAGAACTTTCGGGTTCGAAAGCATGACCTCGCTAACAACTGTCCAGGGAGTATACAGTTATATTACCGAAGCAGGTATGTATTTATAGTTGGAACATCGCCTCTGTGATTTAAGCAAGCATTATACGATCTTGGCGATACAGTAACTATAAGAAATGTATGGTATCCTGCAAGTTATCAGAAAATATATCCAAATCACATCTATCCTATCTATTGATTCCTCGCAGATCATTTTACTACCAGAAAGAAGTGTCACTAAATTCGGAAAAAATATGTTTACAAAAACTGATCCTTTCACAGCGTCGAATGCACTTTGTGAGGGTTGTCAGTATGTCGGCACCTCTTCCCACTTCCCTTATATGTGTTGCAATTTTTTCCTGTATATGGCGAGATTCTGCTGGTGGACGTTTCGTCCCCGAGGCCCGCCCCCTGTACAGACTTTTGGTCTTTGATATATGTTGGCATTTGTGGGAAGTTGATGCTGGGTCGACATCGGGCCTTACAGACTAGTCTTTTGTGTTAAATGCCGTCATTTACATCTGACGACGATACAGCTCACCAATCTCCAATGTACGAGTTGTCACAGCGAAACAGCTCACCAATTACCAGTATACGTTGTCAGAGCATTTACACGATAGCTCTCTAGATTTGTATCTAATACCGCTTATGCTGGTGCTAGGGGCCGTGTGGTCATATCATCCAAGTTGCCACATGAACAGGTACAATAAAAGCGTACCTGAGATACAACACATATCACGAATCGTTAGATTCTTGGTGTGTGCTTTAGAATAGGTTAACCAGAAGACTATTCTGTTAAGTCATGTGACGCAGTCAGTATGTCGGCACCTCTTCCCACTTTCCTTATATGTGTTGTAATTTTTACCTGTATATGGCGAGATTCTGCTGGTGGACGTTTCGTCCCCGAGGCCCGCCCCCTGTACAGACCTTTTGGTCTTTGATATATGTTGGCATTTGTGGGAAGTTGATGCTGGGTCGACATCGGGCCTTACAGACTAGTCTTTTGTGTTAAATGCCGTCATTTACATCTGACGACGATAGTAGTATACAAAGAGTCTTTCAAGGGGACAGCGCCTCACTGCGCATGCGCAGAACTTGGTGTGACGTCATAAGTGTGGTTGTGCGCATGCGTGAGTGGATGTGAGTGGAGGTGGGTTCAAAATGGCGGCTATTTACGTCCCACACACCACGACACAGTCCGCCATTTTGAACCCACCTCCACTCACATCCAGTGCACTGATTGACACCGGTATGAGTGGAGGTGGGTTCAAAATGGCGGCTATTTACCTCCCACCACACCATGGTGAGTGGAGGTGGGTTCAAAATGGCGGCCTGTGTGGTGGTGTGGTGGGAGGTAAGTAGCCGCCATTTTGAACCCACCTCCACTCACCAGACGTCACAATTGAGGGGGATTGAGGGGGTGCGCATGCGTGAGTGGATGTGAGTGGAGGTGGGTTCAAAATGGCGGATACTTACCTCCCACTCCTGCACTGGTGAGTGGAGGTGGGTTCAAAATGGCGGATACTTACCTCCCACTCCTGCACTGGTGAGTGGAGGTGGGTTCAAAATGGCGGATACTTACCTCCCACTCCTGCACTGGTGAGTGGAGGTGGGTTCAAAATGGCGGTGCACTGGTGAGTGGAGGTGGGTTCAAAATGGCGGATACTTACCTCCCACTCCTGCACTGGTGAGTGGAGGTGGGTTCAAAATGGCGGTGCACTGGTGAGTGGAGGTGGGTTCAAAATGGCGGATACTTACCTCCCACTCCTGCACTGGTGAGTGGAGGTGGGTTCAAAATGGCGGATACTTACCTCCCACTCCTGCACTGGTGAGTGGAGGTGGGTTCAAAATGGCGGCTATTTACCTTCCACCACACCACGACACAGTCCGCCATTTTGAACCCACCTCCACTCACCAGTGCAGGAGTGGGAGGTAAGTATCCGCCATTTTGAACCCACCTCCACACACCAGTGCACTCATTGACACCGGTGAGTGGAGGTGGGTTCAAAATGGCGGATACTTACCTCCCACTCCACAACCACACAGGCCGCCATTTTGGTCCCACCTCCACCTCAGTGAAATGGGGTCGAGTGAGGTATCAATGTGAAGCATTCATGAAGGGGCATCGGTTGGGCTGGGGGTGGGGTTGAACTATACCGTTTAGGTGTATTGATGATAATAAAATTTAAAGATCACATGTCCAACACATACTCACATAATGAAAGCAAGAATCGAACTTGCGTCCCCTCGAGATGAAGGATACCCGTCCAGGTTTCATTTTTTGAGGTGTACTGAAATGCTCTCTCTAATTTATGCCACGGTATCTATTTTTACAGCTGTCAACTGTTATGGTTTGGTCACAATGTCGCCATTTTCTCCCTATATTTAGTGTCCACAAAAAGAAGAGTATATTACAGCAATTATGTTCAAGAAAACACCCCGCTAGAAAATTGTCTTCAAATTGTCTGTTGTTGTGGGAGTATAAAAAAAATCCTGGTCAACAGGGGCGCGTATATTTCGTGCGACGCTATGTTGCCAATGCATTGAAATTTGAATAGGTTGTCTGCATGGGTTTCAACGCAAGTATAGTACTAAAGTCTAGCTTACCTGATAAAAGAGTTTAGCCCAGATGATCTGGGGCTGTTTTTTTCCTAGGTGGGTATAACACACCATGAAGCCTTCATCACGATGCATTCGTATGCTAAAAATATGGGTATCACCAACCGTTCCCGTGGAGTAGAATTTCATCCACCAGCTTTCACTGTTGTGGTGCGAGTCGGGGAGCGGGAGTTTTGCACTAATGAAAACCAATGTCGTCCTCTCTCACGAAACCAAACACAAAAATTGACAAATTATACGGACTGCCACGATAAGCGAATGTATGCAACAAATAGCGTTCCGTACTGCAGATGTCCGATAAAATCCCTCCAGTCAAGGGAGGAGTGTTACAGAATGTTGATTCCACAAAACCTGTTCGGTGGCCTACATCATCGTCCAATCGCTGATCATAAAGGCTGCGTTCAGCTCACCAGAACTGTATACACTTCGAAATCTGTGAAAGAATATCAATTTTCACGTTTCCTGTCTGATATCACACAAATTGATGCGTCCGCTCGAACACAACACAGCACACTCCCTCGATTACAGTCTACGTGTGACGGGTATACATGCAGGCGATGAATCGTGCAGAGTTTCGTCACATTATTCATCTCAGCGGACACCGAAAGGAACAAAGTTCCGTTATAAACTGCGACAGAGAATGTTCCCCAGCTCAGAAAACACAAAATGGCTGCTCAAGACCAAAATTTGCCCGGATAATAACGTCGTTCAAACCACAGTGCCATCTATACGCTTTGGTGCAAGGGAGACAACTCGGACTAGACCAATTCTCAGGCGAAGATCATGTCCGCTATATTTGGCCTGTATGGGTATAGGGGTGATCGTTTTTTTTTATGGCTTTTACTATGAGCTATGAGGTTGATCATGTAGAATACGATGGAAAAAATTTTGAAAGTACCGCGTAGGCTTGTATATAGATCCATATAGACCCATATACACTCATATACTGGGATATTGGTATGTATAAATCCATACGGGGTGGACATGTTGGAGTCTAGGTGGAGCACTAGTGGCCCGATGGGGTAGAGTGAGGTCTTATTTTAAAGCTCTCGAGGAAATAAATAAATAAATAAATAAATAAATAAATAAATAAATAATAAAAAAAATCAAAAAATCGGCGAGTAGTAGACGAAGGGAAAATTGGAAAGTACTGACCATGCCCCAGAATACTTCATATGCATATCACGGCCTTAAGGCCTATGTAAGATGTAATCTACTTCACAGTTTAGTAGTATAAAAAGCGCAAGTCCTATTGACCTTGCCCCTTCCAAAAATACAGGAGTATATACGCAGGTCACGTGGGTTGTCACGTCACTTCCGGGTTTTCACTAAACACTACCTCCAAACATAGAAGAGTTCCAATTTTTTCCCTTAGACGTCCGTATGTTCATCCTCCAAACCCACAAGAGTTCCAATGTTCAACCGCCGGGGTGTTTTCCCGCCCCAGCGCCCCGCCCCAACGCCCCGCAGCGCGCGCGCGTCATCCCGCGTCATCCCCGGCAGTGCGCGCGCGCGGACGCGGGTCAAAAGGTCAAAGGGTCACCTCCAGGTCAGACGGTCCAATGTCCAATGAGACAATGTTGCGGCATCGCTATAGTCAGAGCTTGAGCACAATAAAAAATTCTAGATTCTAGGGGGATTCTAGATGAACCTGGGAAAGATGGACAGTTCCATTTGGACCAATCAGCGGTCGAGAAAAAGAGCCAATCAGCGGTCGAGAAAAAGAACCAATCAGCGATCGAACAATCAGCCAATCGAATTGGGGTACTCACCGTGTGCTTTCGCTGACGTCCGCGCCTACATCTGGGTTCTTGTACACCCGGATAATGTTTTTCTGGACATGGATGGGTTACCTTTGGCTCCATTCTAGGCCACTGATTGGCTAATACGGTGTTCAAAGCCACTTTCATGCATTATGCTCATAGAACTTATAGTCATAATCTATACGTATTGGACGAGTCTCTTCACTCACCGTATACACGTACCTCAATGAAATGCCCGCTCCAAACCTAGACCAAAGACACGTACTTGGTCTGTAGGCTGATTTCATTGGCTCTCTATATTTACTATAGTGCTCTTGCATTCTAACCTTGATGGGTTACCTAGAACTTATAGTCATAATCTATACGTGTTGGACGAGTCTCTTCACTCACCGTATACACGTACCTCAATGAAATGCCCGCTCCAAACCTAGATCAAAGACACGTACTTGGTCTGTAGGCTGATTTCATTGGCTCTCTATTTTTACTATAGTGCTCTTGCATTCTAACCTTGATGGGTTACCTAGAACTTATAGTCATCAACATAATCTATACGTGTTGGACGAGTCTCTTCACTCACCGTATGCACGTACCTCAATGAAATGCCCGCTCCAAACCTAGACCTAAAACACGTACTTGGTCTGTAGGCTGATTTCATTGGCTCTCTATTTTTTACTATAGTGCTGTTGCATTCTAAACTTGATGGGTTACATTTTGGCCCCATCCTACACCACTGATTTCAGTTTGACTGAATCTCCACATTGGGCATTGATGCATTAGGAATAAAACACACAAGACGGTTTTTTGGTGAGATCTCATTTTTTATTCAGTGAACAACAACAACGTGAGAACAACCACGTGAAAACTCAAGCCCAGAACAAGGGGCTTGTAATTAACTGAAGCCCAGAACAAGGGGCTTGTACATTGAAGCCCAGAACAAGGGGCTTGTAAACTTAAGCCCAGAACAAGGGGCTTGTCGTTAACTTAAGCCCAGAACGGGGCTTGTACATTGAAATGATGGGCGGCCCAGTCATAGACGAGTACATCGCGGTCCTCGGCCTGGGGGTACTCGTCAAACATCTGTACGATAGTAGATAAGGGCCTTCCCCGGCATCGATGGTACAGGTAAAACAAGCAATATTGTCCGCACACGCCACTGGTCAGGCTTTGCAACGTTTGACTGTTCCAACACCACGTCTCTGTGCCTTGATCCATGAAGTCTGTTAAATCGGGTTGGAGGGGTGGCAGACCGTACGGGTCAAAGTATTCCCCCTGCTGTTCTGTCAAGTACACGGCCACCCAGTGTTCACCGGGTCGATCCATCGGGTCCGTGTTGAGAACGTAAGCAGCCGGATACATACGGTCTAATGGAAACACATCTCGGGCGAACACCCCTTGAAAGACCCTACGTGTGTCTGGGTCATTCTCCAGCACGGTGGTTATCTGGTCTGTATCCATGTTAGGTGGAGAAGTCACACAGGACGTTGCGCGCCTTGTCCACTTGAATGATGTTGTCAAGCTCGGCGTAGCAGATCACATTGACGGTGGTCGCCAGGGCTCGTGCAAAGTGGATTTCCAACCGTAAGTTGCCTTGCTTGGCCAGGGCCAGCTGATGGTCGTTCTCTAAGGTGGGGGTCAGATCGAAACAGAACAACGTGTATCCGTTCCCGTAGTCCTCCCGACTGATCATATTCCCTTCGTCTTGGTTTATTTGACCGGTGGCTGTAAACAGGCTCTGATAGGCTCGAATGAAATTCCTCCGCCCAAAGTTCGGGGTTAAGGCCGTGGCTGGCACCTGTTGTCCATCCACATGCAGGGCCACAAAATTGATGCCGAAATGTTTAAAATCAAACGGATTCTCTGGGTAGGCTCCGCTGAAACTGGTATTTTCCACACAGGCCAGGATCAATCGCTTGGGTAGTTCCCCCAGGAGCAGGTTTTCTTTGTTGGCGCTCATATTTCCAGCAGACACAGAGAACACTTTGGTTTGCACACGTCGGATAGGGTACTGGGCTGGTTTTGTTTCCAAGGCTTTCATGTGTGCCAATTGAACGGCAGGATTCGGTTTCACTTTTCGGACATACAGGACTGCGTCTTGGATGACAATCTTATAGTCAGCTACATGCCCCTCTACGTTAGTGGCCATCAAGGCGAAGATCGGAGGCGCCCGTATCAGTCGGATTTTGATGGGGATCTTGTTCAACAGGTACCGGTCTTGCATGAACATGTCTGCATGCAGTCGACCCATCATATCCACCGAGGCACTGTTCGCAGTGAAAGCCTTCCGTTTGTTATATCCCCCATTGTCCGCCGTGTCCATGTGCTCGGCCGTGTCCCTGTAGAATAAAGCCGTTGTCAGCTGAGATTTTTTAGCCTCTCGGCCATACGACAGCAATGTCTCGATGTAGGCTCGATAGGGGTACGTGTTGGTGGAGTCACTGATGAGTTTGTCGCTGAGAAAAATATCCACCTGCTGAAACATCGAGTGCAGCCAGAGATTCGTCAGGCCCACCGTTGCTTGGTCAGCGATTCTGGTGCCAGCTCCATTGACCACCTTGGCTTTCACATACAAGTAGGTATGGGCTAAATCCACATAGGCCGTATCCGCATTACTGATGGTGAACTCGATAGGCCCGGTTTCGTTGATGCTGGAGAGCGGGAGATGCTCCACCCATAATCCTTGTTCGACACTGGTTTGTGTGGGCGGCACGGTCCACAAATCAAATTCACTGGTGGTGGAGGGGC